>JAJONR010032263.1:0-26865 GCA_029582245.1 Solanum etuberosum
AGAGTATGAAAGGCTATAGACTAAATGAGCAAGTATCATAATATACCAAAAGCAATCAGGTAAGGAAATCAAAATTTAGATAAGCATACTAACCCACTACTGAATCTAAAAATACAAACAAATGATCAAACAACAACCTAACCAAGCCCCCATAAGCTCAGCAGGTACAAACAACACACCACCTACCTAGGCCCCCATAAGCCCAGAAGGTGCCAAATCAACCTACATACCCCTATCGGTAGCCCCTTGTCTTTGTAAGAAGTCACATAGCTATTTTTTGGCAACGATATATCCCCGTAGGCAGCACATAGCCCTCTTAGGCAACATCATAGCTTTGTGGACTGCACATAGCCCTCTTTTGCATCAACATAGCCCTGTAGGCAACACATAGCCCTCTTTGGCGTCTAACTAGCCCCGTAGGCAACACATAACACTCTTTGGCATCAATATAGCCCCGTGGGCAACACATAGCCCTCTTAGGCAGTCACATAGTCCTCTTAGGCATAGATCACATTTTTGCAGCTAACCACAATAGCCCCAAGGGCAACAATAACAATCCAATAGGCTAAAAGCGAGCAATTTACCTATAAGCAACCTATACGAATAGCCTCTAAGTCGTGTCCAACATAGGGACTCTACTAACTAAATAAGAATCCTGACAAGGGAGGATTATATCCACTCAAGCATCCAACAATCAACACTAATGGCTACAAGTATAACAATGATAGCAACCCAATTACATTGCTCCTAAGCTTTAAGGAAACATGTCGTAAGAAGGGAATAGCCTTAACATACCTTTTTCGCTGAATTCACGTGGCCTAATGACTTTTACTCACAGCTCCCCTCGCTACTACAACAAGGCAGGACCATAATCAACACACGAAAATAGAAGATACCACGATAATCTGATAAAAGATATGTATTTCCATCGTAAATTGCTATTTGTGGCTTATGAAAACTAGAATCGATGAAAGAAGGGTCTTACCTTGATCTTAAGTTTGTAATACACCTCAAAACCTTAAAGTATGTCCAAACCATTGCTGTTCCAACACCAAAGTATTATATACTATGAAATTTATATAAAAAATTATACCATGATAACGAGCTCAATGCGTAGAACAACTTTCGTCAAAGACTTAAGTCGAGAAAATATATAATTTGGTTGATCCTAAAAGTGGGTTTTCTAAGTTTTTTGGTTATTCACTGGAAAAAAATGAAGAAAGTCGAAGAAGAAGATATATAAAGAGTTCCACCGATATAGGGGACCCACCTCACGTGCCTGCTTGCGTAGTCTCACAAAAATGTGAATATCTCTCTATTCTGAAGTCGTATGAAAAAACGGTTTGATGCGGTCGAAACTAGACTAGTATACCTTCGATTTGCTAGGTCATAGGCCCCATAAATCTTTATAGATTGGGAGAAAACCTTCGAGACATTTGACCCAAATTTCAGAGAAATATTTAAAAAGGAACTTACGATAACTTTCGCCAACTTTTATTTTGCAACTTACCTAACTTAAAAACTTGAGATACAACCCTTGAACACTTAAAATATGACATACCACATCATTCTTAATTTAATACTCACCCTCTTTGTTTTTTCATGAAGGTACGAGTTAAATTAGAGTTCCAAAAAGTCGGGGTGTTACACATCCATTCATTGAACATTGATAGAATAGAGAGTAGTTCATCTTAGAGTATTTTAGAGAGAAAACTTGTAGATTTCATCTTTTGGGTTGAGACTTTGAAGGCATATTGCCTCATAATTCATCCTTTGGATTGAAGATTATGTTCTAAATACTAATATCTATTATCCTATCTTCTTTCCCTAGCTTTGTATTGCATGAATTGTGGGTGTAATTTCTATTGAAATTGGGTGCTAGAAATAGAAAATTCCTTCACATCGTTGATTTCTCATTTTATTGCTTCTGTATTTGATTCGATGTTTTTATGAATGAAATGGGTTTAATCTAATTTTCATGGTTGCATTTATGATTTGAGAGTGCACGCTCAAATCTAGATTCCGATCTTTATGGGTTACTCAAAAAACAATTCGTGAAGTGGAGAATTAGATTGATAGTTACATATTAGCCTTGAATCTTGAGTTTGCTCGAAAGAGAGATTTAGGTTTTCATTGTTGAATGCATGGCTTGCGCGAAAGAGAGGTCTAAGCTAAGGTAGTAGGTGCTTTGTTGAATAATATGATTGAGACCGAAAGGAGATTTCATGATATAACACAATGAGATCGAATGAAGATTTTTGTTGTTAAAGATGACCTAGCCTACCTATGATTGAATTAGCATATGTTGAGATTGCAATAGATCGTTTAATGAGTATTGAGTTTCAAATTGCCCATTTCCCAATTATCCCTTGTTTTATTAGACCTTTGCCCAATCTTAATTGTGTTACTAAAACCAATCTTTTTTGGATACTTGTGTATTATTAAGTTTAGATTCAAACTAGTAGCTTGTGATTCTTTATCTTTTCAATTGCCGATAAATTGTTTCTTATGGGATTTGATCCCGACTCTCTTGTTGGGTATTTTTATTGCTAACAACTTCTTTCTCTTTAACTTATTTTGATAGTAGTTTGAGCGTTGTAAAAAATGGTGTTGTTGCCGGGGAAAAATTAGGTGTATTGAATTGATTTAAGATTTATAGTTTACTTGTTTTTATCTAAATTGTGAATAGTTGTCTTTACTTTCTTTCTGCTTTGCTTCTATGGCTTCTTGTGATAACAATAAACTTCTTAGGGTTTGTAAGCCCTATGAGGATATCCCATGTCCTTGTTGTGAGGAAGAACTGGTTGAGATGATCCTGACAAGAAATTTGGGTGTATGCAAACCGAACTAAGCCAATACCATTCCAAGATGCCGGAATCACTCACTTGGGAATGATTATTAAAGCTAATGCTCAAATGGCCTAGTGAGCTTTTATTCTTGCCCAATGCTCCAAAAAAAAATTGAAGTTGGGTAAGAAATTCAAGTCTTCAAAGTGGAGAGATCGAGTGAAACTCTTGATGCACTCATGTATGCCCCATGCTCTTCAGAGAGAAATTGATCTAAAATGGGGAGAAGGTTCATTGGCTTGAAGTGGAAAGACAAGGGGTAATACATCCGGCGTCTCACTGATTAACGTTTCAACTACACCTCATCCAATTCTAGGTGTAAACGATCGTTAAGCAATATAAAATCCAACAAATGAGTTGGGATCGAATCCCACAAGGAGCGGTACGTATTCAAAGTTCAATTAAGAAGTACGAATCTGATCTAACTAGATATATGGATAGACATTATCGAAAAAGATATGAAACAAGTCAAAGGGGTGACATTAAATGTCAGATGGGGGGTTTTGGTTTGTAATTATCAGCTACGATGCAGTCACAAATAGTTTAAGATAACAACAAGGAGAGGAATTCTCAGGATGTGATTGATTATAGGCTAATGTAGACATATGGGTAATTGCAACTATTAGAAAATAGCTAAATATTAGTGAGTAAGCTAGGCTATAAAGGAGGTAAACTTTCTCTCGAACAATTTACCCCGAATCAAGTTGATTTCTCTAGAACATCAAAAAGCATGCAAATTAAGAACAGCCCACACCTTAGTCTATTCACTCTCTCGAGCTGAATGTGTGGAAAAGGGTTTAGGATTCACTCTCTCGAGCTGAACCCAGGTCAATCCAATACCCACAGACCATCAATCAAAAACCTTAGTTCTAAAACCTCTCTCTCGAGCAAGTCAAGAACATAAAGGTAGAACTGCATTTGCAACTACAATTCTTAAATTAATCCACAATAAATGATTGAACTCACTTTTAAATAGCATTTAAACTAACAATTAGCAATACCCATAAGTTAAATCAGCACATAATCACACCACAAAAGTTGGGGTTTTAGCCGAACATCATAAAAAGATAAAAACCGTTACCGAATCAATTAGCCATCAACTGGGTACGAGGAATTCAAGCTTTACAATGCTCCAATTTGAAGAAAATTCAAAACTCACTTGCAAAATCTCCAAATTGAGTCTCAAAACCCTCAAGTCTACTTAGAAACTTCAGAGAAAACTGTTCTACCCTAAGATGGATTCAAAATTCGATACTAAATTAATGTTCAACATGTAACTTATAGTCACCGAAAATAAGCCACGAAGGGCCACTCGGTGAAGTAAGTCGGGCTCACCGAAACACTTGGCGAGCCGCCCTTTGACCTCTTCCATCGCCTTTTTGCCTTAGCTTTCAGGATCCTCGAGGTCTGTAACTTTGGTGATCACAAACAATAGGGGTGGCACAAAATTTTAAAATAGGTCAAAACCATTTCCATTCAAAACAAGGAGCCACAAGCTCAACCATCCACAAGATAAAAATCAAAACACATATATAGCTCAAAATACCCATAATTCACAAATAAAATAGAATCACAAGAGGTAGGTATGGAAATACCTCACCCCACCCACAAAAGAAAAGTAGTTGTCCTCAAATGCCACTAAAAACACAAAAATCACAAAAACAACAGAGATGGAGGTAAAGAATGATCATGTCTACATAGTCGCTCCATCTGTCGGGGAATCAATGCCTGGGGTCACACTCTGGGGTTGGGCATCAGTAAGACTAAATAAGCAATCAACCACATCAAACACGATTTAAGCACAGACCCAACACAAAAAACTACAATTTATCGAATGCATTCGAGTCCAACCACTAATCAAGAGTTTGGGTTCGGAAAACCAACCTGAATGCCGAATTTAGAATTTAATAAGCTAGGCGGCAATGCAATCCAAATCCAAACACAAGATCAAGAGCACAAAGCAAGTAAAATAGCAAAAATATGGAAAATCAAAAGTGCGAGTGTGAGTATACGGGGTTAGAAATGGGAGAATAAGAAAGATTTTCAAATTTTAAACCATTTGGCCTTTTAAAAACCTTTCAGTTTGCGGCCCTTTTGGCGGTGTAAGTCGTCCATACCGAACCACTTGGTGATGCGCTGAGTGGTAACTTACCTCGTCGAGTTTTACAGGACTCCCAGTTATCTTGGGGGTCCAAACGACAGACAAAATCGGGCTCGCCGACCTATTTGGCGAGTCACCGATTAATTAATTGGCCCGCGGATTTTTACAGAGCTCCACCTAAAGTTTTGTTGGTCCAACGGCGGTCCAAGTCAGGCTCGCCGACCTCTTCGGCGAGACGCCGACTGAACTCTATGACTCGCCAAACTGCACATTCTCAAACACACTCTACTTTTCAACCTGCACAATCAACACCCATTATTCAAAATAAAACTTAAAGCATTAAAAACTTGGGTTGCCTCCCAAGAAGCGCCTTATTTAACGTCGTGGCATGACGGAGATACAAATTCAAGATACATTTTTGGGATTGCCCATTGCATTGTTTTCGTTGACGCTCATCTCCTCCTCTGTTTTACACCAAAAACAAAAATAAGTAGAATTAACTATAACTACAAAGATCACAATTCAACTTCAATAAAAGAATTTCAAACAACACCACTACCCGGCAGCAGCACCATTTTGATTAACGTTTGAACTACACCTCATCCAATTCTAGGTGTAAACGATCGTTAAGCAGTATAAAACCCAACAAATGAGTTGGGGTCAAATCCCACAGGGAGCGGTACGTGTTTAAAGTTCAATTAAGAAGTACGAATGTGATCTAACTAGATATAGGAATAGTCATTATAGAAAAAGACATGAAACAAGTCAAAGGGGTGACATTAAATGTCAGATGGGGGGTTTTGGTTTGCAATTATCAGCTACGATGCAATCACAAACAGTTTAAGATAACAACAAGGAGAGGAATTCTCGGGATGTGATTGATTATAGGCTAATGTAGACATATGGGTAATTGCAACTATTAGTAAATAGCTAAATATTAGTGAGTAAGCTAGGCTATAAAGGAGGTAAACTTTCTCTCGAACAACTTACCCGAATCAAGTTGATTTCTCTCGAACATCAAAAAGCATGCAAATGAAGAACATCCCACACCTTAGTCCATTCACTCCTCGAGCTGAATGTGTGGAAAAGGTTTTAGGATTCACTATCTCGAGCTGAACCCAGGTCAATCCAATACCCACAGACCATCAATCAAAAACCTTAGTTCTAAAACCTCTCTCTCGAGCAAGTCAAGAACACAAAGGTAGAACTGCATTTGCAACTACAATTCTTAAATTAATCCACAATAAATGATTGAACTCACTTTTAAATAGCATTTAAACTAACAATTAGCAATACCCATAAGTTAAATCAGCCCATAATCATATAATCACACCTCAAGAGTTGGAGTTTTAGCCGAACATCATAAAAAGATAAAAACCGTTACCGAATCGATTAGCCATCAACTGGGTACGAGGAATTCAAGCTTTACAATGCTCCAATTTGAAGAAAATTTGAAACCCACTTGCAAAATCTCCAAATTGAGTCTCAAAACCCTCAAGTCTACTTAGAAACTTCAGAGAAAACTATTCTACCCTAAGATGGATTCAAAATTTGATACTAAATTAATGTTCAACATGTAATTTATAGTCACCGAAAATAAGCCACGAAGGGCAACTCAGCGAAGTAAGTCGGGCTCGCCGAACCACTTGGTGAGCCACCCTTTGACCTCTTCCATCGCCTTTTCACCTTAGCATTCAGCATCCTCGAGGTCTATAACTTTGGGTGATCTATCTTTGCTTCGCGGAACGACTCGGCAATTCACCGATTGCTCCTTTTCGTCGCCGACTTGGTCTCTTCCTTCAAGGCTTGGCACACTGGAACTTTAGGCGGTGAGATTAGCTACTCGGCAATATGCCGAGTGCTGTTGGTGATCTTTAGGCTCGCCCTTCTTTATTTCTTTAGCTTGGTTTGTTCCTTTTTTCCTGTTAGTGTCCTTGCTTTGCTCCTCAATCCATATACCTGAAAATCAAGGCATTAACATCAGTTTATAGCATAAATTAGGCATTTGAGGACACTAAATCTATCAAAACAAAGCTCTAAATGAGTCTAAATCTCAGACTCATCACGCACCGCAGCGTTAAATTGTCCGCTTTATGGGAGGCAACCCATCGGTATCCAAATAAGTTTATTTCTTAGTTTAATTTCAGGTTTTTGATTATTATAATAGCTTAGAATTTTTGTTTTTGACAAACCCTCATTGTTCCAAAGTTTGTGGTGGTTGTTTTGACAAGTTTAAAAGCACAAAAAAGATTGGGATTAAAGTATGGGGTTAAAACACCTTCAAAATAGGAGTTGAAACACTTTTGGGACACTTTGGTTCACCAAAGTTGATTGGGCAGATCGCCCAATTGACCATGCCATCGCCAAAATTGACAGTAGCTTCAGCAGGTTTGGCAGCAATCTATTCATCACGATCGCGAGAGCCTACGACCACTGATAAAGCTCAAACTATCCTAAATATAAGTAAGAGAATAAGCGATCGTTGTAGATAAAAATACGTAACTAAGATTTTGAATCTTATAGTTAAACCACTCCTTATGGGTTTCGACCCCGAGTCTTTGTTGGATATATTTTTATTGATGATGACCGCTTACTATTCTAATTATTTTTTAGGGTAATTTGAGCATTATAAAAATGGTGCTACTTTTGGGGAGTGGTAGCTAAGAATTCAATTTATGAAATTAGTTTGTAAACTTGTTTAGTTGTAGCAGATTGTTGCTTTGTGTTGTTGGTTTCCCTATTTTCAGGTAGAAACATGAGTGAAAATGATAATGACGATGCTAGTCACTACGAGCAAAATGATTAGATGTGTGACTTGAACGACATGCATGTAAATGTTTTTGAGACCATTAGAGCTATCCGGTTACCTCCTACTACTGGGAGAGCAATGTTCCATGTAACCGAAACAATGTTACAATTGCTCCAAATGAGAGGAATGTTTCGGAGGTCTAGCTCATGAAGATTCTCATGAACATCTTTGAATCATTTTGGATATTTGTGGGTCGTTCGTCTTTAAGAACATCTCACAAGAATCTATTCGACTGAGATTATTTCCATTCTCCTTAAGGGAGGAAACTACTAGATGGTTGGCTTTATTGCCAAACGATTATATCACTTCTTCGAAGGAGTTATCCAAAGCATTCCTTGGGAGATACTTTCCTCCCTCAAAAATGGTAAAGCTTAGGGACAGCATCCAGAACTTCAAAAGAGTGGGAGTTGGTGAACCTTTTCATGAGACATGGTTGCGGTTTCAAAAATTGTTACTACAATGTTCAACACATGGTGTTCCGGACAATTTGCTACTGCAATACTTTTACTGTAGCCTTGATTCGGTCAATAAAGGTTTCGATGATCAACTTATTTAAGGTGGGATCATGTGAAAATCATTCGATGTAGCAACATTGTTGCTAGATGATATAACAAAGATAAGCTGAACATGGCATACTAGAGAGGATCAAGTATATCCTCTACAGTGGAGTATGAGTAAGGAACAAATGGAGAAGAACCATGAGTGTGATGAAAACATGGCCAAAATGATGACTAAACTCGATTTGATATCTAAATATATCATTGGAGGTGGTTTCAAAATGGTGAATGCAATTGGAACAAGAAGTGGGCAGTGCCCGAAGGATGCCAAGTTTGAGGCATTGTACAATGAAGAAGTGAATTACATGGGGAACCATTTGGGCGGTTCTCATCTGAACTATTCAAGACCAGATGGGAACCAAGGTTGGAACAAGGATAACGGGAAGGTGAATCGCCTAATAGGATTGGTGAGCTCCGATGAGCTCGTCGGATCAACCAGTAGCAAATATCTCAGGAATCAGGCATAAAGGGCAGAGTTAATTCTAACTCGGTGATTCACAGAGTTGGTTTCAGTGCGCTAAGACAAATTTTCCAAAAATGGCAGTTCAATTCGAAAAGAAACAGGCATCAAAGGTGATGTCCACTCCCACTCGGTGATTCGCCAATTGGGTTCGGTGAACTAAGACAAGCTGGCAAAATGAAACAGTTCCCACGGTCACATATATTCTAAAGAAGGCGAGTAGGGTATTATTCGGCGATATGCCTAACCTGCTTGGCGAGCTAAGACAAGCTCGCTGAACAGGAGATGTTCAGCCCAGTGCCTAATTTTACATCTAAACCCAATATACGCAACAAATATAAGTTTTCCAATATCATTACAACCCACATATATGCTTATCTACCCATGGGTACTCAGACTTCCCCCAGATATTGCTAAGTATTGCTCGAATTGAAGATTTTCCCTTAAGAAAGTCATCACTCTACTATCATTGTGTAAAATCATGCAATTGGGTCAATACTGGGTTACTCAAACTTCATCCACATCAATGTAGGCTCAGACCCTTCATTTATATCAGTTCAATTTCACAAATCAGCCCACACAATCAAGATAAACATTTTATAGGCAACACACATAAAATAACTCATGGGCACAGTTCAATACGCACAATATGAAGCTACGCACTGAAATCTAACAATCAATATCATCCAATGTCTTCAAGCCCATTCCCACGATGAAAATTAAAGCTCAAAATGATCAACAAAATCAAAAACCAACCTTAAGTTGAAACTACAATCAAGAATAATAAGGGAAATGGGTTGTGTTGACAGCGATAGCAAGCAAAAGCACTCCTCAAACTTTGAAACTCGCACTAAAGGTTCACAATCACTCAAATGATGCAATGCAAGAGAAAGAATAAGAAAAGGCTTAAAGATATCAAAGGGTTTGATTTTTGAATTTGAAAAGATAAGACCCTTGGCCTTTTTATATCAGGCTTGTTTGGCGCTCACAACTAATGTCGCCGAACATGTTCAGAAAATCAACAATTGGAGCTCATGCTCACTGAACATGCCTGAACGAACACCAAAACTGAAGGCTGATTCGATGGACCCAATGGAGTCCTCATAGTGCACTTCGGCAAATTGCCTTTTGGAGCTCTGATCACCGAAATTGACAGTACATTTTTCCACATGTTCAAGCTCAGAAGGAGGACAATAATGAGTCCACTCAACACCTTTGGCAGATCGATGTTTAGGTTTTAGCATCGCCTAATGTTCCCTTTTTTAACCTTTAAACTTCTTCTCATCTGCACTTACAACGCATATTATTTAAAGCAATAAAAACAAAATTAAAAACTTGCGTTTCCTCCCAAGAAGTGCCTTATTTAACGTTGTGGCACGATATAGTCCTCAATTCCTCAACATTCATTCTTGGGATTTGGGATGGTGTCACTAGGCAACGTTCCCTTTTGCCTTTGATTAAAATGAGGGGAGATCTGGAACAATTGGGTCTACAGCTGCTTGATAGGCACCGAATGAGAAGTCACCATTTGGGATAAAGTGGAGAAGTCATTTTTCAATTCCTTCAACATTTTATCGGACCCTTCGACCTTGTTGGAGATCCTTGTAAGCATTTCCTCGGTTCGGTTTCCTTCTGGCCCAGCTAGGTCTTTTGGTCGTTGATGATCATATGGAGTCACATACCTATATTTTTCAACCTCCCTATCACTCCAATTTCCACCTCTCCAATTTTTGCAACCCACTATCTCTATCCTTGTTCCAACTTTGGTTCCCACCTTGTCATTGATAATTTGTGTGAGAACCCCCCCCCCCTTTGGTTTCCCAAATATTAAACTTCCTTATTGTATAATGCCTCGAACTTGGCATCATTTGGGCACTGTCCACTATTGGTTCAAATCGCATTTACCAACTTAAATCCACCTCCCATGACATGTGTAGATAAAAAATCGAGTTGGGTCATCATTTTGGCCATGTTTTCATCTTATTCATTGTCCTTCTTGATTTGCTATTTGCTCAAACTCAGTTGTAGTGTAGACACTTGGTCTTCTCTATTATGACATGCTCGGTTAACTTTGTCATCTAGCAACAAAACAGCAACACCATACAGTTGTCTCATTGATCTACCTTAGACTAACTTATCAGCCACACCTTTATTGACTGAATCAAGGTTGCAATAGAAGTATTTCAGCAGTAAATTATCTCGAACGCCATGTGTCGGATATTGCAAAGGTAGTTTCTTGAACCTCTGCCAAATCTCATGTAGAGTTTCACCTCCAATACGCTTGAAATTTTGGATCTGGGTTCGAATTTTAACCATTTTTGAGGGTGGAAAAATCTCTCCAAGAAAGCATCATTCAACTCCTCCCACGAAGTGATGGAATCATTTGGAAATTTTGCCAACCATCTTGTAGCTTCACTCGTTAAAGAGAACGGTAATGACCTTAACCTTACGTACTCTTGAGAGATATTTTTGAACACAAATGGTCCACATACCTCTATAAAATTTCTAAGGTGTTCATGGGGATCCTCATGAGCTATACCCCCAAAATTTCCTTTCAGTTGAAGCACTTGTAGCATTTTTCCGGTTATGTGAAACACAGTCCTCCCGACTGTGGGAGGTATCCAGATGGCTCTCCTGATTTGAACAATATTCATATACATATCATTCAAATCACCCATGTTGTCATTTTTACCATAGTGACTATCATTTTCACTATCATGGTTACTCATTGTATTAGACCTGAAAATCAGCCAACAACAATCTACTACAACTAAACAAATTTATAAACTAATATCTCAAATGGAATTATAAACAACCATACCCCGGCAGTGGCGACATTTTTGATAATGCTCAAATGTCCTCTTTAAAACCAATTAAAGGGGATTGCGGTCGTAGTCAATAAAAATCCAACAAAGAGTCGGGGTCGAATCCCACAAGGAATGGTATATCGTAGAGAATTCTTATCAAGAATCAAGATTGTAAAATTACTCATTTGTAATAGTAAGAATAAGTGGGTGGCTGATTCCACCAATTTAATAAAATGATTTGGTTAACAATTATCACAATTAAACTAGAATTACGAAAATCTCAAGAATTAACAAGCAATCTAGGGTGCAGTGATTGGAAATCGATGTCACATATGGTTAATTGTGTTGCTATATAGTGATGAACATTCATGAATAGTCTAAGTCAACTTCAATGATACTAATCTTCTTTTGATCTCATAGAATCTCATTTCGGTCTCATCTATTGAAAACCCAATACCTTACTCTATTCTCTCTTTCGATACAGAAATAGAGCAAATAGATCCAACTCATAACCTCTATTTTCAAGCAACTAACAAACATCAAACCTAAATTGTTAGTATTGAACTAATTACCCACTCCAATCAATCTCTTTCGAGCATCCACTAGATATCAGAAGTAGAAATTAAGTTTGCAACCTTAACCCATAAATTAATTTCATGCTACTTAGCTCAAATTCATGTATGAACAACAATAAAATAGAGTATAGCACAATACCCACTACATTAAATCAACACCCAACCCCATAATTACACCTCTAGATCTTGGGGTTTTAGCCACCCATCACACCAAAAAAAAATCATACCTTCCATGAAAGAAGACATCGGTAGAATGAATTAAGAAATTACAAACAAACCCACTTTGGATTCAACTTTAATTTGTCAAATTCAAGAGCAAAGTTGAAAAACCCCAAAAGCTAGAAAGTGTTCTTCACAAAGTACAAGTGTTTCTCTCAAAACTCAAAATATTTCTCACTCTTTCTAATTTTGGAACTCTATTAATTTATCTCCCATTTGGGCTATTTATAATTTTGCAAAATTTGGCCCAAAAACTCAATGTGTGTCTCATTCGGCGATGTTAGTCGGGCTCGCCGAGCTCGTTTGGCTAATCACCTCTTGTGCTTCAGCTCGCCTTCTCATGCTCTAGGCTTCAGGTGTTTGAACCTCAGTTGGCAAACTCATTTGAGTCTACCTTTCGCATTCGGTGAATCACCGAGTACCACCTTGGTTTGCCTTTAGAGCATTCAATTTTTCTCCTTGCACTGTCATTTTTGTCAATGATCAGCAAGGTCTCCTTTCTCATTCAGTGCATCTCCTTCTCTTTTGGAGTTCATCGACCTGCCTCGATAGACACAAGTGTTGTGCACTGTAATTTTGGGCGAGGTCATGCTCACTAGGCAATCCACATTTCTCGTTTGTCGATCAACAATGTATAGTTTGTATTTTTTTGCATTTTCGGTCATTCTTTCAAACATCAAACCTTGCCCTATCCATTTTCCTTTATAGCTGAAAATCATCAATATATCATCAGAATAGGAAAAATTAAGGCATTGAGGACACAAATTAACGAGCTAAATAGACCTCAAATAAGTACAAATCTACCACTCATGAAAGATGAGTACAGTAATTCTTTGAAAAGGTGAAGTCACTGCGCCAAATTGATCGTACATTTACCCTCAGCCCCATTACAAGCCTAAAAATACCTTTGAGATCTTGCATAAACTAAGTTGTGTATTGATTAGAAAATATGGGCAAACCTATAGGATGAAGCTTGCATTTATTTCTCTTTCGGAGAGTGAGAGTTGTATTGATTCCTAACTTCTTTATTGATATGCTTTGTGAGAGCATGAAATCATTTTTTATGTGAGGGCACTTAAATGCTTTTGTTGAAGCATGGTTTTGCTTTATTAGAAAGCATGAGTGAGCTTAAGCTTTTATCGATACTGTTAGTTATCATTTGAAGCTTCTTGAGCATGATTGATTTATTGCATATACTTGTTAGTAGTCTTGTGGTGACACTTGCATGTTAACTCACATTGAGAACTATTGCAGACACCCTTGTTGAAATAATTGTGTTCTTGATTTACTTAAGGACAAGCAAAAGTTTAAGTTGGGGGTGTTGATGAGTGGTAGATTTCTACTCATTTGAGGCCTTTATAGTTCAACAATTAGTGTTCTCAATGCCTATTTATGTCTTATTGAGATGATATTTTGATATTTTATAGTTATGACAGATAAAGGACAAGGCAAGGATGAATACATGAAAAGAGGCTAAAAACATTGCAAAAGTACAAACTCCCAACTGATAGTCACCTAACCAAAAGGGCGGATCGCCCAATCGACCAGACTTCGCCGAAGTTGACAGTGTTCATGATTAAAAATATTCAAGGCAACTCAGTGAACTAGAGTTGAAACGGCGATTCGCTAAAGTAGATAGGGCTAGCTAAAGTCCATCGTTGTAGGTGGCAAAATTCTGAGTAAAATTGAAAGTTGAAAGGGCGAACAGGGCAGTAATTGGCGATCTGCCAAATTTGAAAGGCTGAATCAAGTGAGTTCGCCAACTGAGGTTCAAACACCTCAAGCTTGAAGCAAAGAAGGGCGAACTAAAGAGCAAACGACAATCCACCGAACGAGTTAAGCTAATCCGACTAACGTCATCAAGTGAGTCGCGTATGAAATCTTGGGCTAATTTTAGGAAAACTATAAGTAGCCCAAAAGAGAGAGAAAATGAAAGGTTGGATGTGAGATTCGAAACATAAAACTTTTTCCTAATTTCATAGTTAGTTTTTGGATATTGAGAAATACTTTTTTCTTAGTTTTGAGGTTTTGCCAAACACTCTTGTAATTGACAATTGAGGGTTGAAATTGAAGTGGGTGTTGAAAATTATTACTTAATTTCATTAAATTAATGATTGGTAACATCATAGGTATAATTTCTTTGTTTTTTATAATGTGTGGGTAAAACCACAACTCTAGGGGTGTGATTATGGGGTTGGTGTTGATTTAATGTGGTGGGTATTGTGTTGTGTTCTATTTTATTGCTGCTCATCCATGGATTTAGGTTATTTAGCATGGGGTTAATTCATGGGTTAAGGTTGCAAACTTAATCCTAGTCTAGATCTTTTATTGATGCTCGAAAGAGATCAATTGAAGTGGTTAAATAACTTGATGCATGAAATTTAGGTTTGATTTCTATGGTTTGCTCGAAATAGAAATTATGATTCATTTCTAGTTGTCAAATATACTCGAAAGAGATATTTCCATAAGGTAGTGGGTTGATTTGGAATTCACATAGATGAGAGTGAAAGGAAATTTTATGATATGATGCTATGAGATCGAAAGAAGATTAGTGTCATTGAAGATGGCCTAGCCTATCCATATTTGTCTAGCACTATTGAGCAAGCACTTGTACCTGTATGAGACATCAATACCAATCCCAACACCCCTAGATCGACTCTTACTTGTGAAATTCCTGCGTTTTTTGTTTGATACTGATACTTGATTACAAACCCCTTTTTAGTAAATTTGGTGGAATCATCCACCTAATTGTTCTAAAGTGCTACAATAAATCGGTTTGCATTCTTAATTTCCTAGTTGAATTTCTATCCTTAAACCACTCTTTGTGGGATTCGACCTCGATTTTTTTTTGGATATTTTTATTGCTGACGATCGCTTACTCTTCTAATTATTTTTAGGTTAATTTGAGTGTTATCACTAAACACCCTAGTTTTGAGGTTATGGCTTAGTATGAACATTGGTGTCGTAACCTGAGTTATTTCTGCAATCACTATCATATGAGTTGTTTATTTGATCTTGTGTTTATTATTTTATTTCTTGATCAATAGAATAAATCTATATTTTGGAATAGAACTTGAAAGATGAAAGTTAAGATAGAACGAGGTCAAATAAAGTAGAATGTGTTCTTGAGGGAGCATATTTGTAGCTAGGATAGGAATATACCTAGTTTGCCTTATTTGTTTCTCATACATGAGATGTAAATGCACTTGTGGAAGTTAACATATCATCACTTAACAGTATGGATATGAGGCTAACATTATAGAAGATTAGAAGCTCGAGAGACCATGATATTGTTATCAACCCCGCAAATCAACAGCTAGATAGTAATTTGCATGATAACAAAGGTGTCAACACGACATGAGTATATAGAAGCATCATAACCCTGTAATCCATATTTTACCATGTTAACCAAACTTATTCAAAGGATCGTTAGTAATAATTAGTTCTTTAAATATTGCAATCATACATAGTAAAACAAACACTTGTTTTGTGAAAACACTTGTTCTTTTGTGTAGTAATATTTTACATCAAAATATTGTAAACGGTGATCGATTAAAATGGGGGCAAACAGTGACCATCTCCCTTTCATTTTTATTACATTTTCATCATCCCCATTGAAAAATCAAATGCGACAACAAAATGTATTACCAACGTCATCGAAGAAGACTGGAGAAATAAAGAACTTAATAGAAAAACAAAAATTGAAATAAAAGGAATAGAAAATAAAAATGTAAAACAAAAGGAGAAAAAAGTAGAAGATACTTTTAATAATCAAAAGATATTCATTTTTTTGTTCATCTCTCCATAAATGGCATATTAATATCAATAAAGAATTATTTAGGGGGTCATAGAAACTCACCCACCTAACCCGTAAAATTTATGTGTCTTTTTCAAAATAGAAAATACATAATTACCTATCGAACTTATACCTTTTTTTTTAAGTAGACACCTTAAGTTTGTGGGAGTCATATTACCACACGGAACAATTTAAATCCATAATAAATACACCCTTTTGGTTCATTTTCACTGTATCTGTGTTATCACGAAATGTGGGCGCGTGAAGGGGTATTTATATATCTTCAAACCAATGTAAAAATGTCATGCTGCACTCTAAATTTGAATAGTATATGTTTTTTTACTTTTCTTTTTCTTTTTTTCAATTTTCTCTTTCTATTTCCTCTTTCATCCCCTTAAATTGCTCCTCACCTACCGAGAATGTCACGACCCAAGCCTACACCCTGGACATGGCCGGAACTCGAAAACCATTTCTGGTCCCCAACCGAACTCAATTACAAATCTTTAACAAAATAAATGAACAGACTTCTGAAACTCTACTGTCTATCTATGAAGCCTCTAACTGACAAAGATGAAAGTCGGGACAAGACCCACGACATCCTAACAACTGATATAACTGAAAGTAAAAGTGGAACCCTTCGGAAGCAAGGAGGCTCACCATAGCTAACTCGAACTCCATGTGGTACCAACAAAGCTCCTGTTGATGACCCTGAATACATGTATATGCATCATGAAATGATGCAGGCCAAATGGCTCATTATGTGGAATGTACGAGCATGTAAGGGGAATTCTAAAGCATAAACATAAGATTGAACTGGTGGGAAAGAAACATACTAACCTTTTCTCAACTCAAAGAAACATAGTTCAACTCAACGATAAGATATTCAACTCAGTGAAATAAGGCTCAACTCAATAATAAGATACTCGACTCTGGTACTCAACTCTGGATACTCAACTCAATATAAAGCAACAATAGATATGCAATATATGGAAAACTTTTAAAACAACAGAAAGTAACTCAGTGTATTGAAGAATACAATAACAACTCAATTTATATATAATAAAATATAATATAACTATGTGGGAGTTTCTCTAACCGAAAACTATCACTATGAGCTATGTGATGATACAGCGTCTCGCCCACGCTGCCAGAACTGTCCTATAACTTATCGGGATATAGAACGGCTCAACTAAGTGGATCCAGTAGTCTATGCTAAAAAGCATTAAGAAATCATCTAAAAAGTATGACCCTCTCTACCCACATTGGGTACATGGTTTATGGAGACTTGAGTTATCTGAACTCGTCCCCATATTGGTGCTCAATATTACTCTCAAAATATACTCAGCTCATATGTTTAAAAACATAACTCTTTCTGTGGTTTGAGATTATTACTCCAAAACTAACTCAAAGGATCTCTTGGAAATCTCAGTTTCCTTTCATCTTAAATGTGAAAACATTTAGTCTTGGAAATACTTAGTTCCCATATATCATTTTAAAGAAAATGTACTCAACTCTACTGTTTCTCAAAAACATTTCAAAAATCATATTATAATATGATCATTGATGACTCGGGAAGTCATACTGCATAAACATTAATGGTATATCTTGATACCATACTGCTCATACATTGATGGCATACTCGATTATCATACTAATCATGTTTTAGAAAACTCTTTTCTCAAAACTCATCTTTATTTTCTCAAAACGCATCTTTACTTTCTCAAGTATTGGCTGTAAAAGCTTTTTTAAAATTTATAACTCAAATCATAGGGTTCATGTGGAATTATGAACATGAATGACTCAACTCAGGGATCTTAATAGAAATAAAGAGCCTCAGTACTCAGAATTCAAGACTCAATGATACTACTCATCTGTAGACTACTCGACTCATAGGGTTTATGCGGAATTATGGGCATGAACAATTCAACTCAAGGGCTCTATGGGTAACATCTAATAGTCCCATGATTAGGAATAAAATCTCAAAAGGGCTAGGGACTCAATAGTCAAGACTTAGAACATGAAGATACTACTCCTCTCAAAGATACTCGAACTAACTTGCTCAAAACTTAGTTCAAATCGATAATTGATCTAAAAGGATTCACAATTGAACTCAAAAACTTTCTTTAACTCTACTCTTACCTCTCTCTTGAATGTGAATTATGAATTCAAGAGTTATGGCTCATGATACGAAGGGTCTCGTGATGATAAAGTAGACTCATGAATACATTCTCCTCATTTTCATACTCACATTCACGAGTCTTGAAATAAGTTATTAGAAATTGTAGAAGACTCCTTAAAAAGACTCAAAGGGACTTTCTCAAAATTTTCGGAAGAACTCTCAAAACTTGACTCTTAACTCTACCTTGAATTTGAATTATGAATTCAAGGATATGATTTGTGATAAGAAAGATCTCGTGATGTTTAAGAGTATTTTTAGATAGTTAAACATGAGAAACGATCAAGAAATCACTGTCTGGAAGCAAGTCCGCGACGCGGAGATGCATTTTAATATTTGGTCGCGAAATAACTTTTGAGGCACAGGGGTCCGTGACCTCTCCGCGACGCAGAGAGAAAAGTTCTGTTTCTGAGGAAAAGGTCTGCGACACGGACCTAGTACCCAGTTTCTGTCCGTCTTTTTCTTCCTCGTTTTCTAACCCCAATTCGCCTAAATTTGATTCTTTTTCTCAATTTCTCTTTAGATTCAGATACCCACTACATGTACACAAGAATCTAATCAAACACAATTCTAAAATCGACACGATTTCCTCAAGAACTCATCGATCTCATCTAAACTCAAGAACGAAAGTCAATTTCAAGAACACAATTCAAGAATACCAAACTTTCAACTTTCTAGAACGAATTTCCCTGAAATTAGCATGATTGGCGTGTGGGTGAACAAGCCCAACACTATGGAAGCTTACATACCTCTTAGGGATCAAACCCATGGCGAAAATCTGCAACAAAACTCAAGAACATCGACGAACGCCTTGATCCTTTACTCGTTTCTCCTCGTTTCTCCTCTTTTCTCTTCTTTTCTCTTCTTGAAATCTCAACTAAAACCCTAGGCGTATATTAGGATTATAAAACTGAACCTAATAGGATTATACCCTTAAAAACTTACTAAAAATGAATTAAATCTAATTGGGTAAGGAAAAGACTGAAATACTCCTTCCTATTTTCGGATAAATTTCCTTAACTGGACAACTTGACTTCAAAAGAGCATATCTCACTCATCCGACCTCGAAACTTAGCAAACTCGGTGGAGCTGGAAAGATAATTTCAAGACCTTTCATTAGCTATCTTGTAGCTCACCTAACTCATCTTATACTAAGAGTTATAGTCGTTTGAAGTTGACCAAAAACTCATAACTTAAGCATAACTTGCAAAATTTCAAATTTTGCTATTTCCAATTTAGTTTTTTTTGGAACTCAAAGTACTACATCTAGTGACTGAACCTTAATATTTAAGAAATTTTAAATTCCTTGGTAAAAATCCTACTCACAATGAAGGATGGTTCAAGTCTTAGCTCAAAAAATTTCCGGGGTGTCCCTTTCATCTTGCTTGCCGCCGCGGATCAATCTCCAATGAAGTCATTACTATTTTATCATTTAATAAACTCTAACCCTCACCATTTCTAAAATGATATCATCATCATATTCAAAAACACTATACTATTGATGGGATTGAAACTCCATTAAAATGGAGCTTTATAGTTCTTCTTAACCAAAAAAGATAGATAATAATTTCATTTTTTTCTAAAGAAAAATTACACATCAAGAAGGGGCGTTGCGTGACTATTTGTAATGTGAAATGTGTCGATTACAGAACAATGAAAAGAAAACAATAAAATAAAGTGCATAATCTTGAAAAAAAAGGAAAAGGCATTCACAGTAGCGAGAAAATAGTGAGAAGCACAAATAGGTCAATACCGATTTGATGGTCTTTTGTTTAATTAATTAAAAATTCATCGTCGGTGAAAATAACTATCAACTCCGGCCGAGCAACGGAGTCAAAATTGTGTCCAATCCATGGGGGTAATAAAAAGGTAAACTAAGATGAATAAAGTAAAAAATAAAAAGTAATTTAATGTAAATGGAATAAAAAATATAATAAATAAAAAATTAAATTGGGGACCGAGAGACACGCGCATGTTGTGAGAACACAGGTAGTGTTAAAATGATATATTTATTATGGATGTAAATGGTTTTGTGGGGTAATAGGACTTCCAAAAACTTTAAGTGTCTACTTCAGAAAAGGGTATAAGTTCGATGGGGGTAATTATGTATTTTCTCTTTTCAAAATTAGATACTACCTGTTTTGGGAGAGTTTTATGTATTCTCATGTTTTAAAAATCCAACTTATTTTAAGTTCTCTGCTCTACTAATTCCAATCCAGATTTGAACGGCAAAGCAGGGATTTTCAATCCTCTGAATGGTATCATCTTTACTCGACATCCTTTATATGATTAAATAAGCTACTACTTTGCTCAAATAAGTTACTTGAATAATTCAAGTTAATTATCTACTTGCAAAGTTTTTTTGGTTGTTTGGAACAGACTTTCGAAGTCTAGTGCTTGATTGAAACGAAATTTTCATTTGAATTATTTATTAAAATGTAATATAAATTTATTTTCTTCTCTTCAAATTATACATGTACAATGTACCTGTCGAGAAACTAGTAATTTTTTAAATCGATTTATTTGTATAGTCAATTGGTTCGATTTTTTTGGTTATTTTTTCGCTTAAAACCAAAACCAAACATGATTATGTTGATTTCTAAAATTAAAACCAAATAAAAATGTATCATTTCTTTCCTTCAATTTGATTCGATTTTCGACTCCGTGAACACCTCTACCCCTACCTATTTGTATAGAAGTTTGGGAGCCTTTTGTGAAAAGAAGAAAGAAAACACACATTTTATTGCAAGTACCCTGCTTTTTGGTATTACAAGAGTTCCCACACATCACTGAATTCATTTACCTAATAAAAAGCAGAAGGAAGTTAAGCTGCTGGTTACATTCTCTCTTTATGGCTACATGAGCACAAAATTCATTTGAATTCTATCCGAACTCCAGTTCCACTGCTGGTGGATACATAATACATTGGGATTGCAACATATACCAGGCACTCATTCTCGTCCTATTACATCGTACATAATTAAATCTGCTGCTAAGCAGCACAGAGGTATAAAAAGTTGAATAAAGATTGAAAAACATCCTAGAAATACGAGGAAACCTAGGCTGCACCACAAGTAGGAAGTAGAACGCACAAAAAGAAAAGAGCAGTAAGCACCTCCATTCAATAGCTGTAACCGCAGAAAAGCAAAAAGAAGCGACACTGGTGCACGAACATAACCCCCTTCCTCAATACTTGTGCAATCTTTTCACCACATGCAATTAAACTGCATTGGTCATGCTAACCCAAGAATAAAGGTAGATGACTTGTCGATTCTTGTCAGTGATATGTTTGGCAAAAATGATTGTGCTTCACATTTAGGCTCCTTGGTAGTATGACTATTAGACTAAAGACATTGAACCAAGGATGAGCTACCAAGCCCCTATGAGATATGGCTCACCAACTGACAACTCTAACCTGATTTTGATTTCCTCTGTAAGAATGACCGTCTTGTTGAAAGAGGAACTACAATCTCAAAGACATTCTGGAGCACTCCTTTATCATAAATGTTATTCTTAACAACCTCCACTTCTTCAAGACGGGACCTTTGGAAGAAGGCTTTCCATTTGCTCACAGGGTGCTTCTTTTCATGGTTCAATTCACCTAAACTTGCTTTGAGTGCTGCTGCACTTGCCTTTGCTTCATTAACCTTCCTCTTCCAGCTTAAGTACTCTTGCCATTTGAAAGTCTGCAGTTCACACGAGCAACATTTAGTTTTAGATGTGAGCTAAGAGCAAGCTGTTATTTCAACTTCTAAAATTTAATAGTTAAGCTGAATCAATAAGGTATATGATTATGATATACTAATGCATTTCTACGATTAGGACGTTCTAATGCGTTTTTTCTCACTATCTTGTGTCCCTTTCTTGTTTACTTTACTTTTCTTTGCGTAGTCAAATTAAAAAAAATAAAGGAGAGACTGCTATCACCCTAAAAGAGAATGCTGCAAGCCTCTGTCCCAAGACTTCTTAGCAAAAGAATCCAAAATGAATAAACTCAGGTTTTCAAGTTAAATACTTTAGTCGATCTAAATATTGTTTCACAAACCTGATCACACTTATAAGAGTAGATGTTTTTTTTCTTCTTTGTCAAAATATTTTGAGATCTAATCATATCTCGAACTGGCCCAAATTTTGTTCAGTGATAGATCAAAAGGCATTTTTCATTTTAGGTGAAAGGTCCAAGAAAGTAATGTAATAGTAAAAAATTACAAGTGTTCTATTATTAGACATGTGTGTTCCATAAGCTCACTTCCAAAGAAAATGCAGGTACTACAAAGGAGAAGAAATGACATACCACACAGCTAAACCACAACCATCAATAAGCTACTGGAAATATGTATTGAACTGAACTAAATAAAAATGACTACCTCATTTGTTGTGGTATTTGTGACACACAGTTTGGTGTGGTATGCAAGGAAACCGGCCAGTAGCATAGAAATTATAGCCAGAAATACCATGATAAGTATTTGAGTGTTGTATGAATCCAACAACCACTGATCCAAAGCAGAAGATCATCATTACGAAACAAACCACAAGCACAAATACAAAGATGAATGTATTAAGAGAGCTGGGAAAGGGGAAAATCTTATTTTTTAGAAAACAAGAAAAAGGTGTAAGCATCCTTAGTTGGATCATATGAGTCTTTTTTTGCAAAATTTAAATTTCCAGGGGTGTCTACAGGGGGGCAATTTATGGTCTGTGATGAACCATTCCCCCTTGCAAGTGATGAATCGTTGTTGGAAAAAGTCATTAAAGACAGCTTCATTATGGGTACAACAAATGTGCTCAAGCTCAGCAGGTTCTTTTGAGCTGCCTTTGAGAGATGCGATAAGGTTGCCTTCGAGCTTCTTATGAAGATTGATCAAAAGAGGATGCTGACTAATCAGAAGACTGGAACAATTAGAAGGAAGGTAGAAATTTAGTTTTCCATATGAACTCCAAGGATGGTGAACCGAGGAGCAGGGGGAGGATAACGGCTTCATCTTGTCATCGAAGATCAAGATATTTACTTGGAATGTCAGGGGGGAGAACAATGTGAATAAAAAGGAGTATTGTCAGAAGTCTAATACAGCAATGGGGGGTGGATGTCAATATCATATAGAAACTAAATTGGAGGGGACAGATTCACATCCGATAAAACAACTCTGGTTCAATAGGTAGGTGGGTGAGTTACATCTAGTTGCTGTAGGGAGTAGTCGGGGATAGTAATAATGTGGGATAGGAGATATTGGAAGGGTGAGCTGGTGGATGTGGCTGGGAAATTGATCACCTGAAAGTTTGAAGGTGTTAATCAGAAACTAAACTGGTTTCTAAGTTCATTTTACGCTAACTGCAACAAAGTGAAGAAAAGAACTATGGAGGGATCTGTCTGCTTTAAGGTGCATCTGTACAGGGCCCTGGGTGATTTGTGGTGACTTCAATGTCACAAGATACATCTCAAAGAGATCATCAGGTCACAGACTTACAGGAGCTATGTCTGAATTTTCTGATTGGATCAATGATATGGAGTAATTTGATCCCCCTTTATTTGGAGGATCCTTTTCCTGGAGAAGAGGGGACAACCATTTGACTGCTTCTAGATCGGACAGATTCCGATACACTCATCAATGGGATGAAGTCTTCACTCAGATCAGGTAAAGTACCCTTCCAAGGCTCGTGAGACCTCAATCCCATTATGCTAACCTGTGGTGAGTTAAATTTGAGGAAATCTTACTTCAATTTTGAGCAATGGTGGATGCAAATCGAGGGCTTTATGGACAAGGTAAGGGAATGGTGGTCTTGCTTCTCAGTTAATGAGACCCCATCCTTTATCCTAGCCTCAAAACTGAAATTGTTAAAAGAGAAGTTGAAGCAATGGGGACTGGAAAATAGGGTGGACGGGAGACAGAGAATGAAGGATGTTCTGAACCATTAGCTAGTCTGGGGGAAATTCAGGATCAGAGAACTCTCATCGAAGATAAACTATTACAAAGAGTCCAACTTTCTAAGGAATATGAGGATGTGTCCAGAAATGAAGAAATAGTTTGGAGGCAAAGGTCTAGGGTTCAATGGCTTAAGCAGGGGACAAGAACACCAAATATTTCCACAGAATGGCCACAGCACACAAAAGATACAATATCGACAGGTTGGAAACAAACAGGAGTTGAGGTGACTGATCCTGAAGATATAAGAAGGGAAATTGTCAGTTTCTATCAAAAATTGTATAAACTATAAAGAAACAGAACAATGGAGGACAGAACTCACCCTACAGGGATCTGGTAATATCAACTTAGAGGAGAAAGTTTGGAAACAACGACAATTTGAGGAAGAGATGTGTAGGGAATCAAGTTGCGTACAAGTGACAAGGCCCCTGGTCCTGATGGCTTCCCCATGAGTTTCTAACAGAATTTCTGGGCATTACTCAAGGAAGATATAATGAGCACCATCAAATGTTTCTATGATAACCAAGTTTTTGAGAAAAGCTTGAATGCTACATATGTTGCTCTCATCCCAAAAAAGACAAGTTGAACTCAGGGATTACAGACCTATAAGTTTGATAGGTGGAGTCTACAAGATAATAGCTAAGCTTTTGGTTGAAAGGCTGAAGAGAGTGATTAACAAATTGGTCAACAAACACCAAATGACTTTCATAAAAGGTAGACAGATCATGGATGTTGCCCTCATAACCAGTGAGTTCATGGACACTAGAATTAAAGGGGATACCCCTGGGCCCTGGCATCATGTAAACTAGATACTGAGAACGCTTATGACCATGTCAATTGGGACTTCCTTCTCAATATTCTTCATCAGATGGGCTTTGGCGAGAGATGGTTTGAAATGGATAAGAGCCTGCATTAAAACTGCCAGGTATTCTATTTTGATAAATGAGGAATCTGCTGGCTTTTTCCTCTCAGAGAGAGATCTTAGACAGGGAGATCCCTTATCTCCATTCCTATTCATCTTAGCCATGGAAGGCTTTGACAGCATGATGAGAATGGCCATTCAGAATACCTTGCTGAAGGGTTTTAAAATAGGCAGTCACTCAGGGGTGGATATGCAAATATGTCATTTACGCTGATGATACATTCATTTTTCTGTGAAGCCAAGGATTAACTACTCAAGACTATCAAGATACATTCAGTGTTTTTGAGGCAGTTTCTGGGTTATCTGTAAATTGGAAGAAAAGTTGTGTTTATCCTTTTAAAGAAGTGCCCCAGATACAGAGACCAGCAAAGATTTTGGGTTGTAGAATTGAGAAACTTCTAATAGTGTACCTTAGTAATCCATTGGGGAACAAACACAGAGCTGGTGATCTGGGATAGCACACCCCAAAAGCTAGCTCTTAGGGAGGAGGAGGATTGCCCAAGCCTTATAAGGAGTCCACCCATTTATTAACCACCAATGTGGACTTTTGTCATTCTTTAACACCCCACCCCACCTCACGCCCAGTGCTTAGCATCTGGTGCGTGGGCAATTTTGATTTTGGGGGCCCCAACATTGGATAAGACGGCTGCTCTGATACCAATAGAAATTAGAAGAAGAAAAAGAAAAGATATGGGGAATTGAATTGATTGATCATTCCCTCAAATTGATGGGATTAAATAGCTGTTACAGATAATGTAAATAAGGAAAGAAACTAATAAAATATTACATAATCTCCTAACTACTTAATTAAAGGGATTTGGGAATATTCTTATAACTAGACTATCTAATCATACCTTATTTAAATATTCTCATATCTATACTATCCAAATATACCATAATTAACACCCCCCCTCAAGCTGGAGCGTATAAGTCATACGCTCCTAGTTTGCCACATATATAGTCAATTCTAGATCCTCGGAGTGATTTTGTGAAAATATCTGCCAGTTGATCTTTTGAGTTGACAAAACTTGTGGCGATGCATCCAGACTCGATCTTCTCTCGAATGAAGTGACAATCTATCTCAATGTGCTTCGTTCTTTCATGGAACACTGCATTAGAAGCGATATGTAATGCAGCTTGGTTATCACAAATCAATGTCATCGGTTCAACTCCTCCCATCTTCAATTCTTGGAGAAGTTGTCTCAACCATATAAGCTCACATGTAGCTAGTGCCATAGCTCGATACTCTGCCTCTGCGCTTGATCTAGCTACAACAGCTTGCTTTTTACTTTTCCAAGATATTAGATTGCCTCCAATTAGAACACAATAACCTGAAGTGGACCGCCTGTCAGAAGGAGATCCTGCCCAATCTGCATCAGAATATCCAACAATGTTGGTGTGTCCCTTATCTTCATACAATAAACCTTGTCCTGGAGAGCTTTTGATATACCGCAGGATGCGAATCACTGCATTCCAGTGACTATCACAAGGTGATTGCAGAAACTAGCTAACTATACTAACAACAAATGATATGTCTGGCCGCGTGATCGTGAGATAGTTGAGTTTTCCAACAAGTCGCCGATATCTGCTAGGATCTTTTAGAGGCTCCCCCTGTCCTGGAATAAGCTTAGTATTTGGATCCATTGGACTGTCCACATGTTTGCAATCCAACATAC
>JAJONR010032264.1:0-47669 GCA_029582245.1 Solanum etuberosum
TGGAGAAGTTGTCTCAACCATATAAGCTCACATGTAGCTAGTGCCATAGCTCGATACTCTGCCTCTGCGCTTGATCTAGCTACAACAACTTGCTTTTTACTTTTCCAAGATATTAGATTGCCTCCAATTAGAACACAATAACCTGAAGTGGACCGCCTGTCAGAAGGAGATCCTGCCCAATCTGCATCAGAATATCCAACAATGTTGGTGTGTCCCTTATCTTCATACAATAAACCTTGTCCTGGAGAGCTTTTGATATACCGCAGGATGCGAATCACTGCATTCCAGTGACTATCACAAGGTGATTGCAGAAACTAGCTAACTATACTAACAACAAATGATATGTCTGGTCGCGTGATCGTGAGATAGTTGAGTTTTCCAACAAGTCTCCGATATCTGCTAGGATCTTTTAGAGGCTCCCCCTGTCCTGGAATAAGCTTAGTATTTGGATCCATTGGACTGTCCACATGTTTGCAATCCAACATACCAGCATCTTCAAAAATGTCTAAGGCATATTTCCTTTGAGTAATAGCAATACCATGGCCAGACTGTGCCACTTCAATGCTTAGAAAGTATTTCAACTTGCCCAAATCCTTAGTCTGAAAGTGGCTTGAGAGGTGTTGTTTGAGTTGAGCAATACCTTCATGATCATCTCCTGTGATAACAATATCATCAACATAAACAATTAAAAAGATATGTTTATCATGAGATGAATGCCTATAGAATACAGAGTGATCAGCTTCTGTTCAGATCATTCCAAATTGTTGGACAACTGCGACCAACCCATGCTCTAGGAGACTGCTTGAGACCATAGAGGGATCGACGAATTTTACAAACTAGCCTAGACTCCCCCTGAGCAACAAACCCTGGTGGTTGCTCCATATATACCTCTTCAGCAAGTTCTCCATGTAAGAATGCATTTTTGATGTCCAGTTGAAAAAGGGGCCAATGATTCATTGTTGCCATAGAGATAAGAAGACGAATAGAAGCCATCTTGGCAACTGGTGAAAAAGTATCTCCATAATCGATGCCATAAATCTGAGTGTATCCCTTAGCAACCTGTCTCGCTTTGAGACGATCGATAGCTCCATCTGAGCCTACCTTAATTGTGAATACCCAACGACAACCAACTGTAGTTTTGCCTTCAGGTAAAGGAACAAGCTCCCAAGTACCATTGTCATGCAAAGCAGTCATCTCCTCAATCATAGCCTGACGCCAACCTGGATGAATCAGTGCTTCTGCCACGGTCTTAGGAACTTTGACTGATGATAAGCTAGTGAGGAAGGCATGCTATGACGGTGACAGACGATGATAACTAAAATAAGCATAAATGGGAGTTTGATTGGCAGTAGTTCTAGTACCTTTGTGAAGAGCAATAGGAAGATCATTTGATAAGTGCTCGACCGAAGCAGAAGGGAAACTAGCTAATTGGAAGGCACAGTACCTTTCTTTGGGAGGAAGAACCATCCTGATAAATTTTGTCCTAGACTTTTTGCCAACCTATCATGTCTCTCTTCCTTATGCCTGCAAAGGTTGAAAAAAGACTAGACAAGCTAAGGAGGGATTTCATATGGCTGGGCAATAAAGAGGGTAAAGGCATGAATCTGGTCTAATGGAAAACTGCACAACTGAGTAGAAGTTTTGGTGGTCTTAGTATCAGAAACCTGGGGTTGCAAAGCAAATATCTACTAACCAAGTGGTGATATGGAGATTTGGCAATGAGGAACAACCCTGTGGAGAGAAGTGATTGTTAGAAAATATGGGCAGAATAGGCATTGGTGCTCCAATACAGTCAATAGTACCTATGGCGTCTCTGTCTGGAGAACAATTAGGAACTTGTGGAACCAGTTGGTCAGAGATATTACTTTCAAGGTGGGCAATGGTAGCAAATTTCAGTTCTGGAAAGAGCTTTGTATTGTCCAGGAGCCTTTGTTGCTCTCCTATCCTGATCTGTTTACCCCTAGTACCAATCAAGAAGCAATGGTAAATGAAGTATGGTCTCCTCAAGGATGGAATCGGAGTTTTAGAAGACACTTGAATGATCGGGAAATAAGGAGAGTAGTTGGTATATTGCAGGATCTTAATAGCTTCAAGGGCACAAACATGGAAGCAGATTTAGTAAGATGGAAGCTTTCAGTTAACAGGCTATACAGTAGCAAAGTGCAGGAAGTACCAGGGAGAATAGATGGCCCTTGGGGGAAGATTTGGAAGAACAAAGTACTAGTTAAGGTAAGATGTTTTACCTGGCTGGTGGCCAGAAGGGCCTGTCTCACTCATGAAAAGCTCCAAAGGAGAAGTTCTCAGATAGCCTCATGGTGCTCTCTATGTAATTAAACTAATAGCGATTGGTTCTTACACTGTAAAGTTACTGCTCAGCTGTGGTCTCTGTTCTTAGACCTGACACAAACTAGATGGACAATGCCAGAATACACAGTTAACCTGCGGAGTTGTTGGATTAGGAGAGGGGGGAGCAAAAGTAAGAAGGGAATATGATTCCATCCTGTAAATGGTGGTCAATCTGAAGAGAAAGAAACAAGAGGTGCTTTGAGATTACTGCTGAATTTGTTCAGAAAATCCACTGAAAAAGAACTTCTTATTTTGGTAAAAAAAAAAAGGAGGGTGTGGAGGACGCATACTAGGGTAGAAGGTTAGTAGGTAGTGAAAGGTGGTTGTGCTTTTCGAGGATTTAGGCTTGTTGGTGTTTGTCGTTGTACTAGCCGTATTATTGTAGTTCTTGTTTTTGATATCTGTTAGAATAGAAATAAATATATACATTCCTACTTAGAATAGGAATAGGAATAGGAATAGGAATAAGAATAGGAATAGGAATCCTAGTTGGAAAAGGATTCCAATGTAGTGTCTATAAATAGGGTCTCAATGTAACAATTTACATACACAATTCAATAATATTTTCTCATATATTTCTCACATGGTATCAGAACATTGGTGAGAACAAACAAGTCATTGTATGTCTATGTCAATTTCCGGTGGCTGTTGGGTCTGATTTTTTATTTTTTCTTTTTGTGGGTGTTGTGCGAAAACCAACACCACCACGAGGCTTGGAAAGCTCCCGCGACCAAACCCCAGCCAGAATCACCGAAAAACATCACCCCACGCGCTCCCACGCGCCAATCAGAGGTGGTAGTTTCCGGCGAGGTCCGGCTCACGCGCCGGCGCGTGAGGGCTTTTCTGATCAAATTTTTTGAGAAATTTTTTGTCTGTTGGGGTAGGTCCAGCCATTCCGACCAGACCCATACCGTTTTTGACCAGATATGATCGCGGGAATTAGGGTTCTGGCTATTTCCAGGCTGTTTCCGGCGATTTTTCTTCGAGATTTGAATTTTCCGACAATCAGATCTCTATAATCAAGTTTTTTTGTGTTTCCAAGACAAACTTAGCATAATGTCTTTTGGATGTGATGTTTTTGGTTCCAAAAATATGGGGATTGGAAGTTCTAGCCCTATAATCACTTCAGAACTTTTATTGGGAAGTTCAAACTATTTATCGTGGGCTTCCTCGATTGAGTTGTGGTGCAAGGGTCAAGGTGTCCAAGATCACTTAACGAACAAGACTTATGTGGTAGACGTAAAGGCAAAGACTAGTGAGGAAGATGCAAAAGCCAAAGCACAATGGGAGAAAGTAGATGCTCAATTATGTAGTCTCCTATGGCGTTCTATTGATTCCAAATTGATGCCCTTGTTTCACCCATTCCAGACGTGTTACACAGTTTGGGAAAAGGCTCGTGCTTTACACACTAATGACATATCTCGATTCTATGATGTGATATCTCGGTTGACCAACTTAAAGAAACAAGAATTCGATATGTCTACTTACTTGGGACAGGTACAGGCAGTCATGGAGGAATTTGACACGTTAATACCAGTCACTACGAATGTGGAAAAACAACAAGAACACAGACAGACATTGTTTCTAGTTCTTACTCTTGCTGGACTTCCTCCTGACTATGATTCTGTGCGTGACCAGATTTTAGCTAGCCCTACAGTTACTACAATCGATGAATTATTCTCTCGTCTACTTCATCTTGTTGCACCTCCCAGTCACAAAGTAGTTTCATCACTCACTGTTGACTCCTCTATTCTCACATCTCAAACCATAGAAAAGCGTACATATCAGTCTACGGAGAATCGACGAAGGGGAGGGCGTTTTGGGAAACCTCGATCCAAGTGTAGTCATTGTCATAAACTTGGACACACTCGTGATATATGTTATATTTTGCATGGTCCACCACCCAGTTATGATCCTATTGTTTAAAAGGAATATAATGAGTTCCTTCGAAATCGCGCAAGTAAACTTACATCTCCACCAGTAGCATATGGTGCTCAACCTAATCAACCATCCAATAATGCTCATATTGCTCAGACAGAATATGATGAGTTCCTTTAGTATCGTGCAAATAAGCAAACGTCTCCACAAGTAGTTTCGGTTGCACAACCTGATGTTTCTGTTGCGGGTAATTCTTTTGCTTGTGTGTCACAATCTAGTACTCTTGGATCATGGGTCATGGACTCAGGGGCTTCTGATCATATCTCTGGTAATAAATCACTTTTATCCGATATTGTTTATTCACAATCTCTTCCAACTATTACTTTAGCCAATGGGATCCAAACAAAACCAAAAGGGGTTGGAAAAGCCAAACCCCTATCTTCTGTCACCCTAGACTCTGTTCTTTATGTCCCTGGTTCTCCTTTTAATCTAGCATTTGTTAGTCGTTTGACGAAAGCCCTACATTGTAGCATATCTTTTTTTGATGATTTTTTCCTCGTGCAGGACCGCAGTACGAGACAGATGATTGGAACAGGACATGAATCACAAGGCCTTTACTATCTTACCTCTTCAAATTCCTTAACAGCATACTCCGTTACAGATTCCCAGATCTAATTCACAAACAATTGGGACATCCGAGTCTATCCAAACTGCAAAAGATGGTGCCTAGTTTGTCTATTTTATCCATATTAGATTGTGAGTCGTGTCAACTTGGGAAACACACTCGTGCTACATTTTCTCGTAGTATTGAGGGTCGTTCAGAGTCTATTTTTCATTAGTTCATTCTGATATTTGGGGTCCTAGTAGAGTCGGTTCCACCTTAGGGTTTCGTTATTTTGTTAGTTTCATTAATGATTATTCAAGATGTACTTGGATTTTCTTAATGAAAGATCGTTCTGAGTTATTTTCTATATTCAAAAGTTTCTTTGCTGAAATACAAAATCAATTTGGTGTTTCTATTCGTACTTTTCGTAGTGATAATGCCTGAGAATACTTATCCTCCCAATTTCAGGAGTTTATGACTCACCAAGGCATTATTCACCAGAGTACTTGTCCATACACCCCTCAACAGAACGGTGTAGCAGAAAGGAAAAATAGGCATCTTATTGAGACCGCTCGTACTCTTCTCCTTGAATCCCATGTTCCGCTGCGTTGTTGGAGAGATGCAGTTCTTACGTCTTGTTATTTAATAAATAGAATGCCCTCATCTTCTATTCAGAATCAGGTTCCACATTCCATATTGTTTCCTCAGTCACATCTCTATTCTATCCCCCCTCGTGTCTTTGGGAGCACATGCTTTGTTCATAACTTAGCCCTAGGGAAAGACAAATTAGCCCCCCGTGCCCTCAAATGTGTCTTTCTTGGTTACTCTCGAGTTCAAAAAGGGTATCGTTGTTATTCACATGATCTTCATCGATACCTTATGTCCGTTGATGTTACATTCTTTGAGTTTCAACCTTACTATACATCTTCTATGGTCTATGGTCTTACCCATGCCTCAGGTTTTACCTGTACCAACTTTTGATGAATCTACGATTACTTCTACATCTCCAGTCGTAGTGCCACCACTCCTGACTTATCATCGTCGTCTGCATCCAGCCCTGGTGCCAGATGATTCATGTCATGCTCCGGACCCTGCTCCTACTGTGGACTTGCCTCCTCCTAGCCAACCGCTTGCACTTCAAAAAGGTATATGATCCACTCGAAATACTAACCCATGTTATACCTTCTTGAGTTATCATCACCCCATTATGCCTTTGTATCGTCTTTGTCCTTTATTTCCATTCCTAAGACTACAGGTGAAGCACTTTCTCATTCTGGGTGGAGGCAGGCTATGGTTGATGAGATGTCTGTTTTGCATAATAGTGGTACTTGGGAGCTTTTCCCACTTCCTGCAGGTAAATCTATTGTTGGTTGTCGTTGGGTTTATGCAGTCAAAATTGGTCCAGACGGTCAGGTTGATCGGCTTAAGGCTCGCCTTGTTGCCAAAGGGTATACTCAGATATTTGGGCTAGATTATAGTGACACTTTTGCTCCTGTGGCAAAAATAGCATATGTCCGTCTTTTTCTATCTATGGATGTCTTTCATCATTGGCTTCTTCATCAGTTGGACATTAAGAATGTTTTTCTGCATGGTGATCTTGAGGAAGAAGTCTATATGGAGCAACCACCAGGTTTTGTTGCTCAGGGGGAGTCTAATAGCCTTGTATGTCGATTGCGTAGGTCACTCTATGGTCTAAAACAGTCTCCTTGAGCTTGGTTTGGGAAGTTCAACACAGTAATTCAGCAGTTTGGCATGACTCGTAGTGGAGCTAATCACTCTGTGTTTTATCAGCATTCTGCACCAAATTGGTGTATCTATTTGATTGTCTACGTTGATGATATTGTTATCACTGGTAATGATATCAAGATGGTATCACCAATTTGAAGCAACATCTCTTTAAGCACTTCCAGACTAAAGACCTTAGCAGATTGAAGTATTTTCTAGGTATTGAGGTTGCTCAGTTTAGGTCAGGTATTGTTATTTCTCAACGCAAGTATGCCTTAAACATTCTTGAGAAGACAGGAATGATGGGATGTAGACCTATTGACACTCCTATGGATCCGAATGTTAAACTCTTTCCAGGACAGGGGGAGCCACTTAGTAATCCTGAAAGGTATAGACGGCTTGTTGGAAAGCTAAATTATCTTACAGTGAATAGACCTGACATCTTTTTTCCTGTGAGTGTTGTAAGTCAGTTTATGACTTTCCCTTGTGATAGTCATTGGGAAGTAGTTGTTCGTATTTTGCTATATATAAAGTCAGCTCCCGGTAAAGGACTACTCTTTGAGGATCAAGGCCATGAGCATATCATTGGATATACCAGTGTTATGAAAGGCGCTTGCCTTTCGCCTTTGGCGACAAGGCGAGGCGAAAGGTCATCGCCTATTTTCGGCGAGGCGACTTCAGAAAGGTGTGCCATGGCGACGGAAAGGCGTAAGGCGACGTGGTGTGGCGATGCAATAGGCGTCACCTTTTTTTTTTTTTTAAAAGATCTGATTTAATAATTAAAAGCCAAAATTAGGGTTTTTTTTGGGTATTTTTGCAAACTTCACCTTCGCAAGACGCTCCTCCTCTTCTCCTTAGATTTCGCGACTGCTGCTCCTTCACAGACTTCTTCTTCGCGAATCGCAATTGCAATTGTTGCTCCTTCTCAGGTACGAAATCTTTTCTTCTCTTCTTCTCTTCTTCTCTTCTAGTTCTTCTCTTCTTTTCTTCTTCTTCTCTACTCTCTAGTCTCTACTCTGTTTTTTTTTTGGTGGAACTCCTCTGTTTTTTCAGTACTGAGAGTTTGAGACTATGCTCTGTTCTATACTTCCGTTGTAGACTAGTGCTCTGCTCACTGGACTGGAATCTGCCCATATTTTAAAAAAGATTATTTAATCCTTCTATAATTATTTCTTCCCTACTTAATTTAGTTTTATACTAATTAATATAGTATTTTATTTGTCCATAAATAGTGAATTAAATGGCATCGGATGCTAACAAAAAGAGGGACATTGCTAATGAATGTTATTGTTATTGAGATTTTGGATATTTATATATGCAATTAAATATTTTAAATTTTTGGTATTAATTGGCGCCTCAATTCAAAAAGGCGAGCGCCTCGCCGCTCGCCACGCCGCGAGGTGAGGCGAGGCGAGGTGAAGCGAGGCAAGCTCTTGTCGCCTTTCGCCGTCTAAAACACTGGGATATACAGACGTTGATTGGGCAGGATCACCCTATGATAGACGTTCGACATCCGGATATTGTGTTTTAGTAGGAGGTAATTTGGTGTCGTGGAAGAGTAAGAAACAAAATGTGGTTGCTCGATCTAGTGAAGAGTCAGAATATCGAGCAATGGCGGCAGCAACTTGTGAGCTAGTTTGGATCAAACAGTTGCTGGGAGAACTAAAATTTGGCGAAATCGATCAGATGGAACTTGTGTGTGATAATCAAGCGGCCCTTCATATCGCATCAAATCCAGTGTTTCATGAAAGGACTAAGCACATTGAGATTGACTGTCACTTTGTCAAGAAAAATACTCTCACGAGATATTGTTATGAAATTTGTGAAGTTAAATGATTAGCTTGCAGATATCTTCACCAAGTCCCTTACAGGTCCTCGTATTAATTACATCTGTAACAAGCTAGGTACATATGATTTGTATGCACCAGCTTGAGGGGAGTGTTAGAATAGAAATAAATATATACATTCCTACTTAGAATAGGAATAGGAATCCTAGTTGGAAAAGGATTATAATGTAGTGTCTATAAATAGGGTCTCAATGTAACAATTTAGATACACAATTCAATAATATTTTCTCATATATTTCTCACAATATCAATCATCGTCTGTTGTTTACTGTGTTGCTATTATTGCATTATTCCTTTCTTGTATCCTTTGCCCTGCTTCCCTTGTTAGTCTCTATGTTTTTTCTACACTGTTTTCTTCTTCTTTGTACTTGAATTTGATGCATTTGAGCCGAGGGTCTGCCGCAAACAGCCTCTCTACCTTCGTGAGGTAGTGGTAAGGTTTGAGTATATTCTAACCTCCCCAAACCCCACTTGTGGGATTACACTGGGTATGTTGTTATTGTTGTTGTTGTGTAAAGAGGAGGGTATCGAGGATGCTGAACAGACTTAGAATTTATAAGATCCTTATAGTTTCTGTGTAGCAAGTTTTTGTTCAGTTTGATTCAGTTGTAAATTTCTTTTGATGGGAGCCAACATATCCTTAATGCCGAAGAATAGAACATTACTTTTATCAAAAAATAAAAACAGGAAAAGGAAAAAACAGCAAAGAAAGAAAATTAAAGAATAAGAAACTAAATAATGGAAAAATATATTAAGGGCATGTTTGGAAAGCCCACCCTAGTAATTGGATTTGGTGTAATTGGTGTAATTACACTGTCTGTCCTGTTTGGTTGGGCATGTAATTACCTGGTCAGCAGGTAATTGGGTGTAATTGGCAGGGTTAATTACACTCTCCAATTCACAGAGGGAGGCTGTGAATTGCTGGTAATTACATGGTGTAATTACAAGCTGGTTACTTTTTAATTTCTTCGTTTTATTTTTGTTTTAATTTTTTTCGTTTTAATGTATTTTTTATTTTTATTATTTTAAATTGTTTTTGATTTTTATTATTCTAATATTTTCTAAAAATACTTTTTTAATATTATTTATATTTCATTTCCTTCTTATTCTCAACTTTTACTTCATGTGATTCCATGCAATTTTTCGTATCTTCTAAAAAAATCATTAGTATGATTTTGTTAGTATTCTAATTTTTAAATTAAAGTAGAATTCATTGTTGAATAGAGTTATGGACTTACGTTTTCCTTTTCTTTTTAATCATATTATGTATGTTATGTTGAAATTTGACATTAGAGTATTATGCTAATTTTTTTGTTTTTAGTTTAGAACTTATGTTATATTTTCAATTTCATTTGTTTTAGGAGTATTGACTCGATATTTTACATTACAAGCTATTTTATTTTAAGTTAGACTTCATAGATTATCTTTTTGTCAATTGTTTTGTAATTTTATGACATTATATTTATAATATTGATCTTTTTGCCAAACATACTTTTCATGATGTTTATAGAAATTATATACTTTTAGTTTTAATGATTAATTTAATTAAAATATACTAAATTGAAAAAATATAAATCAATTATTATTTTATAATATTAGTTAAGAACATATGTTTATTAGAGTAATAGATTTTCAAGAGACAATATATGTATATCTTAAATATATAATTTAATATCATTTATAAAGGCCCTTATTTGTTTAATATAATTTTTTAATTAATTAATAAAATTCAATATAACATTATGATTACTTGTGCAACCAAACAATACACTTGTAGTTACCCTGTTATTACACTGTGACAAACAAACAGGTACCGCGTAATTACTGGGTTGTGTATTTACTAGGCTGGTAATTACTACCCTAGTAATTACACCAATTCCAATTACCTGGTGGCTTTCCAAACAGGCCCTAAGAATAAATAATTAAGTGTAATTAGTTTACAATAAATTGGAAGATGACACATGTATAATTTAATTGGTTTAATTCTTTTTCACTTTTCTCACGCCTCTAGGAAGGTGATGACACATTCTTTGTCACATAAGCTCTCAGTCTTTTTTAAATTTCACTTCAAACAAGGATAAGGGGGTAATAGGTCGCCCATAAGGTAAAGATGTGTAAATGACGGTTGTGATATTTTTACTTATTAGATGTAGGGCTGGGAAAGTGGGGGTTTTACCTGTTTTTTCAAGAGGTCACCTATTATGGGCTCTCTATATCTTTAGATGAAGAACAATCCATCCCATCAAAGAAGGTAATCTTAGTGTACGGTCCCCTTAATTGAATTGTTTGGGATTCAGAAGTGGAAGAAATTGTTTTATCGACTAATAATGGTCAAATTGGCATATTACCAAACTCGAACGCTCCATGCCTTCTTATGCACGTGGTCTTGGGCTCATCTTCTTTGGCTATGCGCACTTGGTAATATCCACATTCAAATATATGTCCGACATTCATGCATAAAGGTACTCCTAATGGGTTGAAGACCATATCAACAGATCTTCCATCATGTAAATAAGGCATATCTTGTCTAGGCAAAAATTTGGAAATGATACCTTTATTTCCGTGTCTTCTAGCTACTTTATCGCCTACTTTGATTTCACGTTTCTGTGAAATATATACACGAATACATCTCGATTCAGAAAGATAAGGGCCCAAAAGTCTAAATGGGGGGGTTACAAATTCCTTATCTCAATCGTCATCTCAATGTGATACAACCATTCCAATTTTAGTTGGGAAAGAACGGTGTAGTCCATCCGAACCGTCCAATGAAGAATAAGAGGAGAGAAAAGCATCAATGGCGCGCAAAGCGCATGCGGATCAAGCACGAAGAATAAGAAGTATGGAGTAGAAGCAGCCGAGCTCATTCCCTTCGCTTGCGGGGTCCTAAGCAATGCAATCTTTCCTAGCCAAATCAAGGATTTGGGGTTTCTTGCTGTGCTACAACACTAAATAAATCCATTTTGATTAGTAAATATATGAATAGATAGACAGATACATCCATCTATACTATCTGATTTAGATTTGATATCTAAAAAAGAATCAATCTCATTCAACCTTTGATTGGAATCAGTTTGAAAGGATCTTACATTGTAAAGGCGATATGATCCCAAACCTCCATTGCAAGCTCACTCTTGAAATATACATAGTAAACCACTTTACACTCGCAGTTAGTCTTGGCCCGACTATGTCCGAGGGATGTCCTTTTAATGCTTAATTCACTTCTTTTTTTCTTTTTCTCCTATTGCGTATGGAACTTTGGTTCCAGTAACCTCCTGAACCTTATTCATTACATCAACCTTTCTTCAACAAGGGGAAGATAGGAGGTAAAGGTAAGGTTGCATACACATCACCCTCCCATGACCCCACTTATAGAATTTCACATGATATGTTGTTGGTATATATGAAGGACTAAAATGATCACCTTTTCCATATATTAAGGACTATTTCGACTACATGGTAAATATGAGGGACTTAAAATAGCCCAACCCACATACATTAAAGACCATTTTGATCATTTTCTCGAGAGGAGAGAATAGAGTACTTTATTTGAAATTTATGAAGATAGAGTTGGAAAATAGGTTTGGAGCACTTCTCTAAATTTGGAATCCAACTCCAACTTGGATTTGGAAATTTTAGTTCATCAAACACTGATTTTAAAATAAAGTGGAAATTATTCCCAAAAGAAGTGAATAATTCTCATGGCCAAACAGGTTTATGGAGATGTTCCTCTCCAAATCATTCCGTCCACTTCACCGAAATGTACATGACTACAGAGCCTCATAAAGAATGTCCCTACCTCCTCAAGTTCCCAGCCACAGAGGGGTCTCCTCAAGGAAATCTCTGATGACGGTGAAGACCTGTATCTCCCATAACTCTTGGCTGCCATGACATCCTATTCCCTTTCTACGTTAAAAACTATCGCATAAAGTTGTCTTTCTCCATTTTATCACTGTATCATATATAGAGCCAAACCCATACTTTGTTCCCCTTCACAACGAAAAGGCAATAAATATTGAGAAGTATGATTTCTCCTTGAATATGCCTCTCCACTGACTCAACCCATAGAAGGCCTTCACATTCTTTGGGAACCAACAAAATTGGTTGTTGCCTTACTTCACTTAATCACCTTTCTGCATATGGCCCCTTCTCTGTTAGCATATCTCTATACTCTATATCCACTTCCCTAACAATGAGATTGACTATCCCCACTGTTCGAATGCACGACCATTGTTGATAGGAGTTGAGAATTTCTCCCGACTAACCAAATGAAACTTCTTGTTTCCATTTATCCCATCCCACAGGAAATCCCTCATCAATATCTCAAGCCTTCTGCTCTGGAAATCGAAGTAGGATTGGAGAACAAGGAGATAAAGAAGGTTGAGATGCTTGATGGCATTGCCTTTATCAAGGACTCACATATTAATTATTTATTAATGTTTCCAAAACAGATGAAAATTTGACAACACATACACTCACATGCAACAGGGGAAGAGATAGATATAATCAAGCAGAATCCAAAAGGTGGACCTCCACTTACCACTACAACATGTGGAGCCAAACTACTGAATGATTTCTCGAAGCCATAATAAACTGCATTAACAGAGGAAGACAACTATTACTTTGGGTCTAACATGCAATTGGGCACCAATAACATTTAAAGGAGTAGTCAATGCACCAGTAAGAATATCTATAACCCGTAGTTCTTTCAGTCTGCCAGCTAGCACTAGTGCAATAGCAACTGCCCCATATAAACAGAGAAGAAAATGCCTGCAGATGCATGTCCAAAATAACAGGAAAGGTAACGTAAGAGTCTTATCAGCATGAGCATTAGTGTATAGTACAAAATCTTTTAGAGTTAAGTTGTATCTTCTGTTATTCACATACATATTTTTCCCAAGCATGTGACGTGAAAACAAATGAAGGTAGTGTCAATATTAAATACACGAAAAACAAGAATTTTCTCTAATAAGGTCACATTGACCGAGCTTATATGACGACTTACGCCTCGTATTTATATCAACAATAGTAAAGAGTTTGAAGTAACCAAGAGTGTGGCTTAACCATCAATGAACTGGGTAGAACTTACGGGAGAATAGAGTTCAAATTCCAAGAGAGACAAAGAAAAGTGCAAGGTGATTTCTTCCTATTTGCCTAATTTGAGTTACCCCATACCTGTGATGGTGGGAGGTAGCAAACACCCCGTGGAATAATCAAGGTATGCACAAGCTTATCGGACACTACCGTTATTACAAATAAAATATATAATATAAAAATAATAATAGGACAACAACATTATTAACAATAACAATAACAATGACAAAGAGTTTGAATGAGTTCCTAACTTAGGACAATGCTAGTAATGGAGTTTTCTATTTTTTCATTTATTTCTTTTTTTGTATTGGAGGGTAAATTTTTGTGCTAGAGTAAAGGTATTGTACAAATTCCAAAATTATGCAAAAATTAATAAGAATCATCAGCTGTGAAATAACCAATCATTTATGCTAGTAATGGAGTCTTCTATTTCTATTTTCTTTTGCATTTGGGGGGAGGGTGAATACCTGTGCTAGTAAAGGTAACCTGTGAGTTCCAAAGGGACAGCAATAATGAATATCCCCTATCAAGGGTATTTTCTCACGATGCATTGAAGGTTGGTACCATTGATAAAAGGATGCTTCATGCCACACCTTTGATGAACTGCGCAGACCGGTAAAATGGGTTTCCAAAAAAAAAAAAAAAGAAGAAGAAGAGATAATCTGAAATCTCCTTTCAATCATCCAGCCGCTGCTCTCCAATCAAAAGTACTTTGTGACATCTGAAGTTACAACAACAACAACATGCCCAGTGTAATCTCACATTCTACTCATGGTGACATCCTGATTTCTTCATTACTTTCTTATGAGAGTAACATATCCTGTCCATATTGCCTATTCCAATTTATGGATGTGTTGTGCATTTTCCCAATTATTTCTCATACTTTTAACAGAAACCAACCCATTCCACATGGTCTAAGCATCTTTTTAATTCTACCATGTAGCACAAGGCTAAAACAACACAGTGGACTAGAAAACAAGTCCTCTTATTGTAACAGAAAGGCCACTGAGAGAGTGTTTGTGCAACGACAGAGACACTCCTTAGGTGACAGATAGGTCACAACTACGAAGCATGAAAACAAACTCTTTGCTAAAATGCAAGGGAATGTGTGTAATACATGCCCACTCCCTACCCTGGCACTAGTGATAGCACTTTGTGATGGCATCCAAGGTGGCATACCACTATTAAAGTTGATATTTTCAATAGAAAATCAAGAAGATGTTTATCATGGAAAGAAAACCCAATAACGAGCTCAAGGATTGTAGAGAAAGTGGAAGGAAAACCCAATAACAAGCCCAAGGATTGTGGAGAAGAATGGTGTAAGTGATACACATATTTCATGGTTCTAATCCAAGCACAAGAGGAAGAAGATTTTTTAAAATTTTTAGAAGAATTGGGGGTAGGGAAAGGGGAAATGGGAAGGGGATCACAATGTGGGGAATCGAACCCTCACCAACAAGGTGGGAGTTCAGGTAGACAACCAACTTAACTACTAAGATTCCCCAGAGGAAGACGATTGTGGCTCATAGCAACCCCCAAATTGATGAAGAGAAAAGCCCACCAAGGGGCTGAAATTCTGCCCATAAATGGGCTGCAATTCACATCCATGGTGGCGGCAATTCAAGCTCAAAAGAAGGTTGTTTAGTGGCTGAAAATCAAGCAGAAGAGGAGGTTAAACTCACGTGAGATTCAAGCCTAAAAGGGGCAGCATAGCCGTGTATTTCTTGGTAGTATTTGGTAACTTTTCCTTATTTTTTATTAGCTAGTTTTGGATGTATTTTTACAAAGTTTCCTAATTTAAAAGTTTCCTAGTTAGGGTTTTCTATTTATTATTTCAATAAAAGTAGGATTTGAATCTCATGCTACTTGGGATAGTTTTTCCTATATATAGGGATGAATTTTGTTATTTTCAAAAGACATGATTAATATTATTTGAGAGGATTCTTTTCTTGCAACTTTATGTGGGGTGACTATGGATTTATCTTACAACTTTATAAGAACAATTATTTAACAGGTAAGACTAATTGCCTTAATTCTCAACTTGATGTCTTTAGTTTCCATTAAAGTAAGTTAAAGAAGGTAATTAGTCTTATACTAATTGTTGTCTCTATTTTCTTCAAAATAGAGGTCTAGATCACTTTTGATCTAAGTTCTTGAATTGACTCTATTGGTATCATAATAAGTTTTAATCTGCTAATTGTAAATACTAAGATCAATTAGGGTTCTTAGCACTTTATCTTGAAATTTGGGGATTTTATTCTTGATTTCACATATCATTCATTTCTTGTTTTTAATCTTTGTATTTTTCGCTTCTGCGCTATTTTCTTGTATATTCAAGTAAAAAACACAATTGTTATCAGTTTGTGTAAAAGATAAGACCTTTGGAAGAAAGACCAATAAGTAATCATTTGCTCACCAGAGAAGAAAAGCCATAAAGTATCTGCTGTTTTTCTCACCTATGCAATTATTCTGTCATATTGGAGAAACAGAATGAAAACCATTAGGACATATACAGTGAATATATGCTGATATAGAGTTAACATGTATGCGTATGAGAGATAGAAAAGAATGGAAAAAGGAAAATACACAAACCATCCATCCACAATGATGATCAAATCTAGCAACACAGCGATCACAAATGCTGCAGTGCTTTGACCTAGCAGGTCTGAGCAAGAAGTAGAAATAAAATTTGATTATCTAGTGTAGTAAACTGGAGCTTTAGAGGTTTTAATTGAAAGAAACACACTCACTTTGGGATCTTGCAGGTAGGACATTCTTTTTCTGAGAAAATAATATTGTCATAGGGATAAGCGGAAAGATAGTGTGAAACATTCACAGCATTCACAGTTCCTGGGTCAGAAAAGCTAGTCAATAGAAAGAGGAGAATACCCCCACCAACTGCCAACAAGCTTATGTACCTGCAAGTTTATGAAATTTCTAGAAAAATTCACGTACATATACCACAAAAATCAACAATCAAGTGACAAATGAACTGATGCATATGAGAATGTTTCAAAGCACAAGGATTCTATAATACCTGTGCACTTCACCTAGGTAATGCCCAGGAATGTACTTAAAGGATGACTGCACAATAAAGTAGTAACTGGCTCCAATTATTCCCAAATATATGACCTGCGTTTAGTAACAGACAATTTTCAAATAAAGTTTCTATATTCATAAAAGAAGAAAAAAGGGCATGAAAATAGAGGAGACGCAGACAAAACCAAAGACCAAAGAATGAAAACAAAAAGAACAAAGGAACTCTCATTGAGTCTCCTACAAACTAGTTCCATTCCCAAGTCCCAAAGACAAACTAAATGTTGTAATTGTCATCACAAAGATTCACTTTGGAAGAAATTTTCATCATTTACACTTGAGTTTTCGGATAATAAAAGCAACTTTTGTATTTTAATGGCACAAAATGGGATCTACTTTTCAAAGTCTTAGAGCACTTCACATCATCTAATGCAATACAAGTAACTGATCGAAGTTGTGATTCCACATTTTTCCTACTGAATGTGTCAATAAAAGTGTATTATTATTCTGAGCACTTGATAAATATTAATTCAATTATTATAGTGCTCAAGTTGAGCTTACTCGCCAAAATATTCGAAGTTGCTACACTGTCAAATTAAGCAAAAAAGTTGTGAAACCTTGGCATCACCATTTTCAACATTATTGGACAGCATAGATTCTGATAAAGCAGTAACTAATTTGAAGTTGAAATAAGGTGAGTTGAGAAGGAAAAAGAACCTGGAGAGTAGGATTAGGACGATCACAACAATAGTACTCAACGCAGAAGAGTGCATTGGAACCTCTTTGACCAAACACAGCACCCACAAAGCGGCTGAAAATTCAAAATTTGGGCAAAATCCCATTTTAAATATCAAAAATTACAAAAACTATAGGGAGCGAAAAAGCAACAATTATACGCATTAAAATAAATAAATAAATACCGGAAATAATCACAGGCACCAAAAGTGAGAAACAAATGGATTTTTTGAATGAAAGTGCCTTCGAAAATAGGCCATTGGCCGCAGAGGAAAGAAATCAACACTAGCAGTGTCACCAGGCCGTGGATTACAAGAAGCCATTCCACCTCCATCTCAATTGTGCCCAAATTAGTTATGGGAATGGGAGCAGATCGTTGTAGACTTCTCCATTATTTCTTTGATTATGACTTCTAAAATTTTATATTATTTTATTACTATAAAATCACCTAATTCAACACCAAATGTTATATACGAGCCCTACTGCCCGTACATTGTTTTCTCTCAATTTATATGCCAAAAAATTGGAGACTCTCGGATCTTACTGATTGTTTCATAATATACTGTATTGCATTGTATGTTAGATACCATGTTTGGTTAAATTGTATTGTTTGATGCTTTTTAATAATATTTTTATGGTTTGGTTTGACCGTATCCTACTATATTGTAATTTATAAATTTACTAAAATGTCCTTAATTATTCTAGGGTAGGAGTTATGACTGATTAAATAACAGAGGGTAAAAGGTAAAATAGTATTATGAAATATTAAGTAAGGATATAAATGGAAAAAGAAATTAAGTAAGAATGGGAATACACCAAATCTGTTGTGCCGTAAAATGTGGGTTTTCATTGTTATGTAACAATGAAATTTAACAATACAATATATTTTAAGTAACAATCAAAACAAACAATGTATGTACGGTAACAATACAATACGATACAGTGGGTAACAATGATCCAAACAGAGTGTCAATAAAAAAATCGAGTGTAACAAGGAAAATGATACAGAAGAAAATTGAATAAAAGGTGTCAAATAAGTCTTGATTTTGTTTTTGGTTACACTTTGACCAAGAAAGGGTCAAACCCACTTAAAAATGTGATAAGTTAATTTGGGACCAAATTAATATTTTAAAAACTTTTTAATCTTTTATAAAATATATATAAAAAAAAAAAAAGACGCCTCATTTTTCAACTACTTTAATTCTAACCTAATTATTTGAAAGAAAAAACAGTAAAAGAAAATAGGATTCAAATCAAAACTCCTTTCTTTTTCTCCAACGATGTTCTTCTTCTTCCTCTTCCTTGGAAAATCCGACCGACCATCTTCCTCCTCATCTCCGGCCATCACTCTTCCTCAACATATCAGTTTTTCTCATTCTCTTCCTCCTCATCTACGGTCATCACTCTGTCACTCTTTTAAAAACGGGTAAGTCATTTTTAAAAAAAAATAATGTAGAAATCGTTGGGTTAATGAAGAAGAAATCGTTCTATAGATGTGAAAATTGAATAATAATGGTGTAATGGACTTGTTATTTCTTGTTTTTGAAAGACAATCGAAAAATCCAAAAAACTCTAATTTTTAGGAAATATATCTGTGTTATCGTTCTGTTCAGTGAAAAGTCATTTTTTTATTTTTTTTGTTCTTCTTTTTGTAAACATTTTGTTGATATGATTGTAGAAATATAATATGTTCAGTTTTCCAACATATATTTCATTTGTTGAAAGAAGTTTCATATGTTGAAAAATATTAGTGATATATTGGTACAAATTTCAACATAGTGATCATATGTTGGAACATGTCACCTTGTGTTACAGCAACAGAATGGTCATCTGTAGTAACAGGTTACTCATGTGTGGCAATAGAAGATTCATCTGTGGCAACAGAAGATTTATCTGTGTCAACAAAAGATTCATCTGTAGCAACATAAGGTTCATATGTGGCAACACAAGGTTCATCTGTGGCAACACAAGGTTCATCTGTGGCAACACAAGGTTCATCTGTGGCAACACAAGGTTAATGATACCCCTTATTTTTTATAATCAGTTGTAAACTCTCAACATTTTTTGTTTACTTTGTAGATAAAATGTCACAAGAAGGTTCATCTGTGGCAACAACTCAATCTTTTGTTGGTGCTACTTCCTCTTCTAACATCAAATGCTCTTCCTGTCAATGCGAAGGATGTGAGCAGCAATATGATTATTTACTTAATCGTGTTAAACAACTCACTAATATTATTAGAAATTGACCCATACATCCAAGAAGAAGATTTCATAGCCTTTGAAGGTTAGGACATTGAAAAATCAATTTTCAAACCATTCCACGGGCCGTGAAGAGGACTAAGACCCGTCACCCTGCTCGTGGTTGTGCACCCAGTAAAATATGAAAGACCACACGGGCCGTGAAGTGGCCCGTGAGGGGGACACAAACCACCATGGCTATTGTGAAGGACTACAGGCCACTAGACGGTCCGTGGAGCTTCACACGAGTCGTGAAAGAGGCTTGACATACTTTGAAGTTTGGGTCAACTTCAAATGATCATATATTTCAGCACAAAATGATTTAAGTGGCCTACGACCTATCGAATTAAAGGTCTTTGAGTCCTCTTTCCAACGCCACCAAGTTTGCCTGATTTCGAGCCCGAAGTAAAAAGTTATGTTTGTTTTAGTGAAGCCCTGTCGGGCAGAGCATCTTCACGACCCACTTGACGGGCCGTGCTGCTCTAGACGGCCCGTGAGGCCTGTCTTGAAGTCACTTCATCAGCTTTTAGGTGAGGTTTCACCCCCAAAGTTACTGGTTAAGCACCACGGATGTCTAAACGGTCCGTGAAGCTCCACACGGACCGTGAAGTTGTCCGTTAAGGAGACTTGTCAGACTTAGAGTTTAGGGTCAACTTTAAACGACCATATCTTTCAGTACAAAATGAATTAGGTGCCCCATGACATATCAAATTAAAGATATGTGAGTCCTCTTTCCAAGGCCACCAAGTTTGCCTAATTCCAAGCTCAGTGTAAAATGTTATGCCCATTTTAGTGAAGCCCTGTTGGGAAAGGCATCTTCACGAGCTGCTAGACGGGCCTTGGTCATCATGACGGCCCGTGAAGCCCCTCTTGAAGTCATTTTGGCAGCATTTAAGTCAGGGTCGCATTGGTCTTTTCCCCTATGCATTAGGCACTTAAACTACGTCGTTTTACTCAGTTTAATCCTAATAATCTAGTCAGAAAATACCCAGAATCCTCATTCTCCAAAAATCACCCAACTTAGAGCGAAAAAAAGAGGAAAAAGTCGACTGCTTCTCCCAAGAACAAGCAGGAGTGTTCTTTGAAGTTCAGCCCCGAAATCTAAAGGATTTCTCCGTAGATTTCATCACGGGATTTCCCTAGTGGATTCCTTTCACCCATTAGGTCCCTAGAATTCAGTTAGTTCTTCAGATTCTCATAAACTGTTCAGACCTAGGATTTCTAGATTTTCAAGATTTATCGTGATTATAGTTCCTTTGATCTAAATAACTTGTTTCTTGATACTTTTAGTATAATTCCATGCATAGCACTCAGAACCCTAGCTTGTGTAAATTTATCCTAGTTCATGAATTAAAGTTGCTAGGCCAACCAAACAGAAATTCATGCTTCAGATTTCGAATGTCATATTCTCAGTATATTTATGTGCATTCCCAGATAGCATGTCTGTATTTTGAGCTATAAGTATTTAGTGCATTTTAGCTTCATGAATATTCAATTGTGAGTAGACTTAGCACAGAGTTGGACTAGGATTCAGCGTACCCTCAAAGTCCCAGAACTATGTGCCAATGTAGGTTCAGAAGTCCCCTATGTTGGGCATCAGTTTTTACTGATCACGCCATAGTCATGCCTGTATACCCCTGGCAAGGTATATTGGGTCCTCTCAATGGGGCGTATACATTGGACTCCACGCCTAGCTCACGTGGTTTATGTCGGTTAATAGTAGCTCCCACAATCATACTCTTAGTGCATTGACCAGATTTTCAAAAGTTACTTCAGTATACAGTTCAGCATGTTATCTTCATGATTAGTACTTGGTCATTGCATCCAGTTTATCTTCCAGTTATACTTCAATATCCTTGTTCAGATTATATCATTGCTCAGTTATGCATTGTTCAACTTATATAAATTTGTTCATCTTGGCATATCTATATCGTGCATGCTCAGTACATTCCGAGTATTGAAGCATACTTTGCGCTACATCGTTTCATGATAGGCTCAAGCACTCAGCATCCAGATCACGCTTAGATCGATTCTCAATTCAACTTCAACAGCTCCAGTGGTGAGTCCTCATACTTCGAGGACAATAGACATGCCTTTTATTTTAGTCTTTACTTTCAGTTTTCAGTTTTGCTAGAGTTAGCTGGGGCATGTCCCAGCAACTCATCAGTATTAGAGGCTTTCAGATATAGAGTCAGTGTTCAGTTATTTTGGGGGTTGTTGATAAACGTTTCAAGCACACTTCATCCAATTCTAGGTGCAAATGATCGTTAAGCAGTATAAAACTCAAAGAAGAGTTGGGGTCGAACCCACAGGGAGTGGTACGTGTCTAAAATTTAATTAAGAAGTAAAAATGTGTTCTAAACAGTTATAGAAATAAAAATTATCAAAAACAAATAAATAAATCTAAAAGGGTGACAACTAATGTCAGATGGGGGTTTGATTTTTGCAATGAACAACTAAAATAACAATGAAAACAGGGGAAAATAACAATATGGAGAGGAGTTCTTGGGATGCTATCGGTTATAGGCTATTTATGATTAATGGTTAATTGAAATCTAATGATGATTTGCTGAAACATTGTGGGTAGGCTAGACTTTAAGTGCAATAGTTTTCTCTCGAACAACTATTACGATTCAGGTAATTTCTTTCGAACATCAACAAGCTTAACAAGATAATCAGCCCACAACCTTAATACATCCACTCTTTCGAGCTAGATAGGTAGGATTGGATTTGAGATTCACTCTCTCGAGCTGAACCCATATTAACCCAATACCTACAAATAATTAATCAAAATCTTTGGTCCCAAAACCTCTTTCTCAAGTAAGCTAAAAACTCAAAATTAGAATTCCATTTGCAACTACAATTCATAAATTAACACTCAGCTAATGATTAAACCCACATTAAAACAATAATTTCATCGTCAAACAACAATACCCATACGATAATTAGACAAATAAACACATGATCACACCCCAAGAATTGGGGTTTTAGCTACACATCATAAAAACAGAAGAACGATTACCAAATACATTTTCCATGATCTGGGTAAGAGTCTCCAAGTCTTTACAATGATTTCTAAGAATGAAATTCAAAGACCCACTTTCCAAATCCTCCAAAATTCTACAATTCTCACTCAAAAATCAAGAGAAAGCTTAAGTCTAGGATGGGAACTATAATATCTGGGAGAGAACTTTTGGTTTTTTTTTTTCAAAATTACACTAAAATTTCCATTTATAGTTTCTCGAAAATTAGCCATAAAAGACCATTCGGCGAGGTAAGTCGGGGTCGTCGAGTGGTTCGGCGACACGTCATTTGCTCTTTTCAATCGCTGTTATGCATTGGTTCTAAGCATTCTCAAGTCCTGTAACTTTGGGCGATCCATCCTGTCATCGCGGAACTGATCAGTGATTCGCCGACTACCCCTTTTATGTCATCGACTTGGTTTCTTCCCTCAGGGCTGGCACACTGGAACTTTAGGCGGACTGAAGAGCCACTCAGCGATTCGCCGAGTGGTCTTGGCGATCATCTGGATTGCTTTTCTCACTTCTTCAGCTTGCTTTGTTCCTTTTTGTCTGTTAATGTCCTTACTTTGTTCCTTAGTCCACATATCTGAAAATCAAGACTTTAACGTCAATTTATAACACAAATTAGGCATTTGAGGACACTAAAACTACCAAAACAAAGCCCTAAATTAGTCCAAATCTCAGACTCATCAGTTGTTTCCCCTAGATATATAGATATATTTTCATTTGGTGTCAAATTAGTTTTGGCTCATTTTACAGTTATGCTTCCGCTTACTTAGTTATATTTTTTTAGTATGCTTGTTATATGCCAAACTCAGGGTTAGCATGGGGTCACTCGTGATCCTAGGTCCCGTGTTACGTCTAGAGGGTAGCCTCGGGGCGTGACAAACTTGGTATCAGAGCATCAGGTTCAAGAGTCCTAGGATGTCTGAAAGCCACACTAAGTAGAGTCTCTTTCATGGGTGTGAAGTGTGCCACATCTATGCGGGGGGAGGCTACGAGGTGTTCTAAGAAACACTTCCCTTCTTTCTTTTCCAGCTCGTGCTATAGAGTATAAAATTTGTTAAATCTCCTTCTAACTCCTGCTCTTCGCATTTTGGTAAATGTTTCCTAGAAGAGCTAACACAAGGAATCAAACAGCAGCTCAAGAAGACCCATTGAATGAGCAAGTCACGCATGTCGAGTTCAAGGTTGCTTTCCAAGTGCTTTCTCAGGACATGACCACCCAGCTCAATTAGCAGGCTATGGCCCCAGCTCCACCATAGACTAACACTACTACATCAGGAGTTTGGGGAGTCACTTGGGTTAACCCTACGGAGTTTCATGGGTCTAAGCTAGAAGAGTATCGACAAGAGTTTCTCGACAACATCGAGAAGGTAACAAACATTATGGGTGTCACTCCAATTGAGAGTGAAGATTTGTCCGCTTATCAGTTGAAGGGAGTGGCGTACACTTAGTACCAGCAGTGGAAGGAATCTCGTGGTACTAATGCAGGTTCGGTGAGGTTGAATCCTTTCAAGACTACTTTTCTAGACAGGTTCTTCCCAAGAGAGTTGAGGGAGGCTAGGGCCCAGGAATTTATGAACTTGAGGCAAGGGTCGATGTCAGTCCAAAAAATCTCTCAGAACTCTTCTCAGTCTCTACTCCAGTTGGTGACCCAGTTATAAATAGATGGGTATATAGAAATTGCCGTGTCACAATTTCCAGAAAGTCACCTCAGCAAACCTTGTAGAGTTAGAAATGGTAGATTTCGATATCATTCTACGCATGGATTGGTTACATTCATGTTATGCCTCAGTCGATTGTAGAACTAGGATCATTCGATTTCAGTTTCCAAATGAGCCAATCTTAGAGTGGAAGGTAGTAACTCAGTGACTGTAGGTCGATTTATCTCTTACCTTAAGGCCATGAAAATGATTTCTGAAAGGTATATTTATCATCTTTTTCGGTTTAAGGATTCAAACTCCGAAACCCCAACTCTTGAGTCAGTGCTAGTGGTAAATGAGTTTCCATAAGTATTCCCAGAAGATCTTCTCGGAGTTCCTCCCGAAAGGGAAATCGACTTCGGAATAGATCTCCTTCCAGATACCCACCCTAATTTGATTCCTCCTTATAGAATGGCTCCAACCGAGCTTAAGGAATTGAACGAACAGTTGAAAGACCTTCTAGATAAGGGCTTCATCAGACCTAGTATCTCTCCATGGGGTGCTCCAGTGTTGTTCGTGAAAAAGAAAGACGGTTCTCTCATAATGTGCATTGACTATCGTCAGTTGAAAAAGGTCACAATCAAGAACAAATATCCCATCCCCAGGATTGATGACTTGTTCGACCAACTTCAAGGTGCTAGTTGCTTTTCTAAGATAGACCTCAGATCCGACTATCATCAGCTCAGAGTCACAGATAGTGACATCCCGAAGACAGCCTTTAGGACTCGGTATGGTCACTATGAATTTGTAGTTACGTCTTTTGGACTAATGAATGCTCCTACAACTTTCATGGACTTAATGAACAGAGTGTTCGAACAGTATTTGGACTTGTTCATCATCGTCTTTATTGGTGATATCCTCATTTATTCTCAGAGTCAGGAAGAGCATGCAACTCATCTGATAGTTGTTTTGCAAACCCTCAAAGATCGTCAGTTATTCGCTAAGTTCAGCAAATGTGAATTTTGGTTGCAGTCGGTCGCTTTCCTTGGTCATGTGGTATCCAACGAAGGGATCCGAGTGGATTCTTCAAATATTGAGGCAGTACAACACTGGCCCAGACCCACCTCTCTGATTGATATAAAAATTTTCTTAGGTTTGGCTGGTTATTACCGGAGATTTGTTGAAAGATTTTCATCCATAGCTTCCTCATTGATCAATTTAACTCAGAAAAAGGTCAAGTTTCAGTGGTCAGATGAGCGTGAGAAAAGCTTCTCAGAAATAAAGAATAGGTTGACTACAACTCTTGTCTTGACTCTACCAGATGGTTCAGATAGTTATGTGATTTATTGTGATGCATCCACGGTCGGCCTAGGTTGTGTGTTGATGCAGCGATTAAAGGTCATATCTTATGCTTCTAGACAACTTAAGGTCCACAAGAAGAACTACCCGACTAATGACCTCAAACTTGCAGCCGTAGTATTTTCCCTAAAGATTTGGAGACACTACTTGTATGGTGTTCATGTTTATGTGTTCACAAATCATAAGAGCCTCAAGTATGTGTTCACCCAGAAAGAGTTGAATCTTCGTCAGAGGAGATGACTTGAATTCCTCAAAGACTATGACATGAATGTGCTCTTCCTTCTATGTAAGGCCAATGTAGTGGCTGACGCCCTCAGCAGACTATCCATGGGTAGTGTAGCACCTGTTGAGGAAGAGAAAAAAGAATTAGTCATAGATGTTCACTGGCTTGCTCGCTTAGGAATTTGCCTTACAGACACGTCAGATGGTGGTATGGTAGTTCAGAATGGGTCAGAATCTTCATTGGTAGTAGAGGTTAAGGAAAAACAGGATAGTGATCATATATTACTTCAGTTGAAAGGTGCAGTTCATCAATAAAGAGTAGAGGTTTTCTCCCAAGGGGGAGATGGTGTACTTCGTTATCAAGGTTGCTTATGTGTTCCTAATATGGGGGAGTTGAGGAAGCAGATCCTTATAGAAGCCCATAATTCTAGATATTCCATTCATACAGGTGCCACTAAGATGTACCGTGATCTACGAGAAGTCTTTTGGTGGAACGACATGAAGAGAGACATCGCAGATTTTGTGGCTAAGTGTCCTAACTGTCAACAAGTTAAGGTAGAACATTAGAAACCAGGAGGTATGACTCAAGAGATTAACCGTCCTAAATGGAAGTGGGAAGTGATAAACATGGACTTCACTACGGGTTTACCTCGTACTCGCAGACAACATGACTCCATTTGGGTGATAGTGGACAGAGTCACTAAGTCAGCTCACTTCTTAGTTGCCAAGACTACAAATTCAGCAAAAGATTATGCTAGACTCTACATCAGCGAGATAGTCAGGTTGCATGGGGTTCCTTTGTCTATCATCTCAGATAGAGGTCCTTAGTTTACCTGCCATATCTAGAAATCGTTTCAGAAAGGTCTTGGTACTCAAGTAAATCTCAGTACAATATTTTATCCACAGACGAATGGTCAGTCAGAGCGTACCATTTAGACCTTAGAGGACATTTTGAGATCTTGCGTTATCGATTTCAAGGGTAGCTGGGATGATCACCTACCTCTCATAGAGTTCGCCTATAATAACAGTTTCCATTCCAGTATTCAGATGGACCCTTATGAGGCACTGTAAGGGCGTAGATGCAGGTCTCCAGTTGGTAGGTTCGGAGTAGGTGAAGCAACCTTGATTGGGCCAGATTCGGTTCATGAGGCTATGGAGAAAGTTCAGCTCATCAGAGATAGACTAAAGACAGCTCAGAGTCGTCAGAAGTCCTATGCAGATGTAAGGAGAAAGTACTTAGAGTTTGAAATCAATTATTGGGTTTTCCTGAAAGTGTCACCCATGAAAGGGTGATGAGATTTTTCAAGAAAGGGAAGCTCATTCCCAGGTATGTAGGTCCTTACAAAATCCTGAAAAGGGTTGGTAATGTGGCTTATGAGTTAGAGTTGCCAATAGAACTAGCAGCGGTTCACCCAGTCTTTCACATTTCCATGTTGAAGAAGTGTGTGGGTGATCTGGCATCGATAGTACCTTTAAAGAGTGTGGCTGTAAAGGATAGCCTCACCTTTGAAGAGGTTCTAGTTGAAATTCTTGACCGTCAGGTTCGTAGGTTGAGAAATAAGGAAGTTGCTTCAGTAAAGGTTTGTGGAGGAGTCAGTCCATAAAGGGAGCTACTTGGGAAGCAGAAGCAGCCATGATGGCCAAGTATCCTTTCCTCTTTCCTTCCTATTCAGTTTCAGCTTGAGGTAATAGTTCCTCTACAGTCTCTCAGCTTACTCTTGTGTAATTCAGTATTTGTTTCATGTTCCCTCAGTTATCATTGCATTCCAGCATATTTACATGTTCATGGAACTCAGTTAAGTTAGATATCAGTTTCTAGTATTCAGTTGGTAGGGATTTCTACTCTTTCCTCCAAACTCAGATTGTTTAGACTTCATTCGAGGACGAATGACCCCAAGGGGTAGATATTGTAACACCTCAAAAATCAGATTTAATATTGAACAAAACAGAAGGGAAAACCACGGAGGGGGTCCACGGGCCATGAAGAGGACCACGACCCGTCACCCTGCTCGTAGTTGTGCACCCAACAAAAGGTGAAAGACCATGAACCACTAAACGGTTTGTGGAGCTCCACACGGGACGTGAAGTGGCCCGTGAGGGGGGCATAAAACCACCATGGCTACTTTCAAGAACCACAGACCACTAAACGGTCTGTGGAGCTTCACACGAGCCGTGAAGTGGCTCGTGAAAGAGGCTTGACATACTATGAGGTTTGCGTCAACTTCAAACAATCATATCTTTCAGCACAAAATGACTTAGGTGGCCCACAACCAATCAAATTAAAGGTCTTTGAGTCCTCTTTCTAATGCCACAAAGTTTGCCTAATTCCAAGCCCAAAGTAAAAAGTTATGCCTGTTTTAGTGAAACCCTATTTGGCAGAGCATCTTCACGACCCACTTGACGGGCCGTGGTGCTCTAGACGGACCGTGAAGCTTGTCTTGAAGTCAGTTCGTCAGCTTTTAGGTGAGGTTTCACCCCCAAAGTTACTGGTTAAGCACCACAGACGTCTAAACGGTCCGTGAAGCTACACACGGACCGTGAAGCTACACACGGACCGTGAAGCTACACACGGACCGTGAAGGGGACTTGTCAAACTTAAAGTTTAGGGTCAATTTGAAATGATCATATATTTCAGCACAAAATGAATTAGGTGACCCATGACCTATCAAGTTAAAGATCTGTGAGTCCTCTTTCCAACGCCATCAAGTTTGCCTAATTCCATGTTTGGAATAAAAAGTTATGCCCATTTTAGTGAAGCCCTGTCAGGTAGGGAATCTTCACGTGCTACTAGACAAGCCTTGGTCATCATGACGGCTCGTGAAGACCCTCTTGAAGTCACTTTGGCAGCATTTAAGTCAGGGTCGTCGCATTGGTCTTTTCCCCTCTACATTAGGCACTTAAACTACGTCATTTGATGTTTTAACTACGTCATTTTACTGAGTCTAAGCCTAATAATCTAGTCAGACAATACCCATAACCCTCATTCTTCAAAAATCACCCAACTTAGAGTGAAAAGAAGAGGAAAAAGTCGACCGCTTCTCCCAAGAACAAGCAGGAGTGTTCTTCGATGTTCAACCCCGAAATCCAAAGTATTTCTCTGAAGATTTCGTCACCGGGTATGTGGGATTTCACTAGTGGGTTCCTTTCACCCATTAGGTCCCTAGAATTCAGTTAGTTCTTTAGATTCTCATAACTGTTCAGACCTAGGGTTTCTAGATTTTCAAGATTTATTGTGATTATGGTTCCTTTGATCTAAATAACTTGTTTCTTGATAATTTTAGTATAAATCCATTCATAGCACTCAGAACCCTAGCTTGTGTAAATTTATCCTAGTTCATGAATTATACTTGCTAGGCCTACCAGACATAAATTCATGCTTCAAATTCGAATGTCATATTCTCAGTATATTTATGTGCATTCCCATATAGCATGTCTGTCTTTTGAGTTATTCAGTATTTAGTGCATTTTAGCTTCATGAATATTCAGTTGTGAGTAGACTTAGCACCGAGTTGGACTAGGGTTCAGCGTACCCTCAAAGTCCCAAAACTACGTGCCAACATAGGTTTAGAAGTCCCCTCTGTTGGGTATCAATTTTTAGTGATCACGCCATAATCATGCCTTTATACCCCTGGCAAGGTATATTGGGTCCTCTCAATGGGGCGTATACATCGGACTTCACGCTTAGCTCACGTGGTTTATGTCGGTTAATAGTAGCTCCCACAGTCAGACTCTTAGTGCATTGACCAAGTTTTCAGAAGTTACTTTAGTATACATTTCAACATGTTATCTTTATGATTAGTACTTGTCATTGCATCCAGTTTATCTTTCAGTTATACTTCAGTACCTTCTATATCCTTGTTCAGATTATATCTAGCTCAGTTATGCATTGCTCAGCTTATATAATTTGTTCAGCTTAGCATATTTATATCCTGTATGCTCAGTACATTCCAAGTACTGACGCATACTTTGCGCTACATCATTTCATGAAGTAGGTTCAGGCACTCAGCATCCAGATCACGCTTAAATCGATTCTCAATTCGACTTCAGCAACTCCAGTGGTAAGTCCTTATACTTCAAGGACAATAAACATGCCTTTTATTTTAGTCTTTACTTTCAGCTTTCAGTTTTTTTAGAGTTAGCTTGGGGCATGTCCTAGTAGCTCATCAATATTAGAGGCTTTCAGACATAGAGTCAGTGTTCAGTTGTTTTGGGGTTGTTTTCCCTAGATATTCAGATATATTTTCATTTGGAGTCAAATTAGTTTTGGCTCATTTTACAGTTATGCTTCTGCTTACCTAGTTATATTTTTCAGTATGCTTGTTAATACCATACTCAGGGTTAGCTTGGGGTCACTCGTGATCCTAGGTCCCGTGTTACGTCTAGGGGGTAGCCTCGGGCGTGACAAGTATCTTTCTCAACCGTAAAAGGCAAGGAGAAAGTTGTCAGTTGTGATGTTAAGCAACAATATCCATTTGAAGGTTTTAACATTTCCGGTGAGGGTCCAACTCAACTAATGTTATCCTTCTCTATGGATAAACGAGGGTCTTTACAAGCATTATTCAAAAAAGTAAAGTCATTCACCTATTATTAATATATCTTGATGTCCACTAAATAGTTATTTTTAATATTTATACAATTACAGAAGAGATAAGAATGGGCACTAGTTAGTTAATTGCTTGAAACTTGGATTCGAACAACTTGATTTTGTAGTTGAATTTCTGAAGAAGAAGGACTCGTTCTACGTAATGTCCCAACCCAATAAGTGGTGGACTGGTGAGGTATAACCATGCTCACTTATCTTTTGATAAACACCTACTCATACATACATACATACAAATAATTGATAAATAACTTATTGATGCATCTGTGGAGCATGTGGATGTCATTTTTTACTCTCTGCGGAAGAAGTCAAAGAAACAGTCATACAAAATATCGATATACCACTACTAATTGTTTTTTTAAAAACTTACATCGATAATGCCAATGTTGTTCCTGATTATAAGCATAAATTCATTAATATTATCAAATGGTTTAGTATACCCGTTAGACTGCCTTGGCACCTTACAGATGAGGTTTATTTCCCTGTAAATTGTAATGATGAGTTTCATTGGGTGCTGGTTGTCGTTGTATTAAAGAAACGGTGTATAAGGGTGTATAATTCGATGTCCTCATTGAGGACTAACAGAAAATTGTGCTCCGAGATTCAAAAGTTGTCTACAATGTTGCCAAAGTACCTTGAATTCAGTGGGTTTTTTTGAGCAAAAAGACCAAACCAACTGGTCAGTTGTTGAATCTTACCAGGGCAATAACAAGTCGCACCCATTCGAAGTCAAATACGTTACTGGTATTGCCCAACAAGTAAGCAATAGTGTTTGCGTATCACTAGTTTGGATAAAAACCGATCCAAATCGAAAAATTGAACCAAACTGATTAAATAAACTGATTTTATTTGGGTTAGGTGTGATTTTGTTTTAGATTTTGAAAAACCGATAGTATTTGGGTTGATTATGGTTTTGTTAAAAAAAATCAAAGAAATAACTGAACTGAACCGACAAATTATATACATATATTTTATTATTATACATACATAATATATTATTTTTATAAATAATTTTAAAGATCTTATATGTGTTTTCATCGAAATTTATGTATAATAAGCAAAAATGCCTAAGGTGAGAATATTTATCTTATTGGTTTCATGTATATGAGTGCATATGAAATTTTTTTATGAGATTGATAATGTCATTGTCTCTTCCTTCTAGGCCAAAAATAATAAATTTGAAGCTTTATTCATAGTAAATGCAATGATTGAAAGTCATGTATTGTAAGTCATTCTAACTATTTTCATTTTGAATAGACTGTTGTCACTTTTTTCACGTTTTGAATGAATTGTTTCTTTTAATTTTCTATGGTTAATAACCGAATAACCGAACCAAAATCGATAACAACCAAACCGATAAATATATATTATATTTGGTTTGGTTTAGTTTTGATAATTTTAAAACTGATTAAGTTGGTTTGATTTTAATTTTGACCAATAACCGATCCAAACCGACTAGTGAACACCCCTACTTACCACTGTCGAAATGTGATGTTATTAGTTTATTCTTTTTCTAATTAATGATACACCATGCAGAGATTGTGGACTTTTTGTTGCTACATATGCTGTGTTTTTGAGTGATGGACTACAAGTGCCATTTTTGGGAATTGTTTCTCAATCCCTTCGCATGGGATATGCTTCATTCCTATGTAATTATGGAATTTTAAAGGCTCAGAGTGGCTATGTTAGTAACAATGAAGACCTGTAGAGGCCTAGACCTAAAAAAAGCAAAGTTCATATCTCTAGATGACAATCTTATGGTTACCACCATTGATTAGATTTAATTTTGATGGTTATGCATACCATTTTGAATTACTTTTTTGTTAATAAGTTGTGAAAAATAATTGGTGAAGTGTACATTTTTGCTGGTATATTAATGGTTATTATTGTATTTATTTTATTGGAACAAATGTCAATTATGTAGGAAATGAGGAAAGGTAATCATGTCTACATATATAGCCTCTGTTGTAAAATAATCATACAATCATCTGCATGTGCCCCAACAGAAAGGTGATATGTGGCGACATATGTCACTTGTGTTGGCAGAACTTGGAATTGACATATGTTGCAGTATTATGTTATCAAAATTCAAAAAAATTAAAAAGGATAAAAACAACTGTCATTTTCTCTCTCTCCTCTATAAAAGGTCGTTTCATATTCAAAATTTAATTTACTTTTTGTTTTGTATTTCCTCTTTCTCTCTCCCTCTCCCCCCCCCCTCCTCTCTCTTTCTTATTTCTCAATTATTTCTGCACAGATCCACTTGTTGTTGCGATTTTTTCTACAACATAAGTGTAATCTGTTGCAACTTCTCTTTCTCTACAATAGTTCCAGTGTGTCATCGTTGTCCTCAATCCTAATTTATCATCGATATCTTCTTTGGTAAAATTAATTTAGGGTTTTGAAATATTTGCTGGTACTAAATCCGGACATTTTTAGTGGTTAATCACTTGTTTGTTTGTTTGTTTGTAGGCTGGTTAGTTTGGTTGGTTGTTATTCTTTTAAAAAAAATATTATCTGGTTTCAAAAGCTCTAATTTGTAGTGGTTAGGGTTTAGAGAGGGTTGTTTGGTTGGTTGATTGCTTGTGGTATTGAATCATTTTTGGGGTCTTGTGAGGGGTGATGTGTTGTTGTGTTGTGTTGCTACATATGACCCATATATTACAACATGTGACCCATTTGTGGCTACAAATGATCCATCTATTGCTACATATGACTCATGTGTTGCTACAAATGATCCATTTGTTACTATATATGATCCATTTGTTGCTACAGATGACCCATGTGTTATTACATATGATAAATTTGTTGCTATATATGATCCATTTGTTGCTACATATGACCCATGTGTTACTCATATGTTACAACATGTGACTCATATGTTGCTACATATGACTCATCTGTTGCAACATATGAGCCATATGTTGCTACAAATTTTTAATTTGTTCCTACAAATGTCTCATTTTTATAATTATAGGTTGTGCATCCATGGCTTGTTCCAACAGAAAAGAAGTTGCAAATGTCATTTCTGATTACTCTAGGGTTTTTTGAAACACTATTTGATCCTGTAGTGGATAGAGTTAAAGGGGAATTGGTTGGGGCAACAACCATCAAAAGGGCAAGGGTTGATGATGGTGAAGTTCATGTCTTTAATGAGGATATGGTTGATGCAGTTGTAAGGGTTGGTGCTAATATTCGTGTTTGTGCTGGTGCTGGTGTTGATGCTGGTGGGGAGAAAATTGCTGGTGTTGATGGAAAAAATGTTAAGGCTATCTCTGGTAGTAGATGTTATGGCTTTCAATGTGAGAAGTGCAAGAAACATGATGACGATGCTATCAAGTATCTTCAAACATTATTGAGGATGTGAAAGAATTGAAATACAAGAGGGCAGTCATTCCATCAAGCAAAGTTCGGTATCCATATACTCCACAGGCCAAGAGGAGATGAAAATTATTTATCAAGGCAATATCCAATATGAAGAAAAAATATTTGAAAAATTACCAATGGCCATAGGAGAGAAGATGGTGCTCAAGAAGGTGAATATTTACAAGTTCGTGCCTGCAGCTAAAAAGGCTATTTTATTGGCACTGATGGAAACAAAGTGTCACGCCCCGAGCCTACACCCTGATCGTGGCCAGCACTCGAGAACTATTGTTGGCTCCCTAGAGAACCCTTGGCCTGACTCAATATTCAGCGGAATTTATTCAACATTAGATGAACTCAAAAGTAAATATTTCCTCAAACAGTCTAAAAATAGATAACTTAAAATATTTTAAAGAAAACATTCAACTGGCCAAAAGAGGCAACTCAAGTCTTAAACATTTAACAATGGAAATGAAAAGACTCCTCAAAATACTACTGTCTATGAAGCCTCTAACAACTATGGTGGAAGTCGGGACAAGACCCACGACATCCTAATACGACTGAAAGTAAATATGGAACTCTCCGAAGCAAGAAGGCTCACCAAGAAACTCTGGAACTGTAAGTGGTATCAACGGAGCACCTATTGATGACACTGGTTACCTATATCTACATCATGAAAGATGCAGGCCAAATGGTTTCAGTACATGGAATAGCATGCAAGGGGAACTCTAAAGCATAGACATAAGCTTGAACTGATAAAAAGGAAGAACATACTCACCTCATCTCAACTCAACTCAACTCAATGATACTCAAAGATACTCAAACTCAAAAATACTCAACTCAGTTCAATATAAAAGCAAAAATCAAGATGCATTATAAAGAAAGCTTTTAAAACAGTAGATAATAATTCAATGTATTTAAAAATACAATAATAACTCTTTTACTCTTATTTGGGAGATTCTCTAACCGACAACCATTACTATGAGCTATGTGATGATACAACGTCTCACCCACACTGCCAGAATTTTCCTATACCTTGCCAAAGTATAAGACATCCTCAACTAAGTGGATCCCCTAAGCTATGCTTAAAAATTAATAAGGAATCATCTAAAAAGTATGACCCTTTACCCAATGTTGGCATACATGGTTTATGAGGACTTTGAGTTGTCTGAAATCGTCCTCATATCAGTGCTCAATACTACTCCCAATAATATAACTCATGCTCATATGTTTAAAAACATTTCCTCATCATCAAACTTTGAGATTATTACTCAAAAGGTTCTCTTAAAAGAGATAGTTCTCAAAAACTCCTCATGAACTCATTTGGAAATCAAAGTTTCCTCTCATTTTAAATGTAAAACATTTACTCTTAGGAATACTTAGTTCCCATATATTCATTTTGAAAAATGAAACTCAATTTTCCTCATCCTCATAATCAAGTACTCCAGTCTTAAAACAATTTTTTAAAAGTTTGCAAAAGACTTCTCAAAATGACTCAAAAGAACTCCCTCGAACTTCACTCTTAACTCTATCTTGAATTTGAAAATGTGAATTCAAGAGTTATTATTTGGATATATAGGATCTCTTGATGATTAGATGTAGTTTCGATAGTTATAATCAAGAAGAGAGAGAATATACAATTTAAAAGAACTCAGAAGGAACGAACGACAGAAAAAAAAATGGGGGCAAGCCACCCTGCGCATTCCTGGCTTAGGGCGCCATCCCCAAACTTCAGAGCACCATTTCTGGCGCACTGCAGGCATGGCGCACCAGCACTCCTGGAGCATTCGTGGTGCGTCGCGCCATCCCCTCCTCAGAAAGTTCTGACGAATTTTTATTCTCAATTTTTTGCCCTAATTCACCAAGAATCGATTGATTCCTTCCAAAATCTCATAGATTAGTATACCCAACATAAGTACACGAAAATCTACTCAAATATCCTCAAGAACAACCCTCAAACTCAAACCCATGCCTCAAGAACTCATCAAACTCCAATAATAAAGATTTAAGAATAAAACTTCAAGAAAACTCATCAAGAACTCATTATACGAAATCTTATGAACAAATTCGAATGGAAAACTCATGATTGGCGTGAAGATGAAAAAATTCATAACTATGAAAGCTTACATACCTCGTAAGGATCAAATCCTTGGAGAAATCCCTCGAAGATCGCAAGAATCTTGAACGCTTGAAGCTTTTCTCCCTTTTCTCCTCTTGATTTTTTTCCTAACCTTCCAAACGTTTTAGACTTTAGCGTAAACTGTTTTTTAATCAGATTTGACCCCTAATTTGGGTGTAAATTGTGTGGACTAAGTGGGGTAAGGAAAAGACCAAAAACCCTCCACAATTTGGATGAATTTCCTTAACTGGATAGGCTAAACTCAAACGGGCAATCTCCCTCACCCGAACTTGAAATTTAGCAAACTTGGTGGCATTGGAAAGAGGACTCAAAAATCTTTTATTTTAAATCTCATGGGCCACCTAACTCATCCTTTACTAAAAGTTATGGTCATTTAAAGTTGACCCAAAACTCACAATTGAAGTCTAACTTGCACAAATCTCAATTTAGCTATTTCCAATTTAGTTCTTTCTAAGATTAGCTCTTTCTAAGATCGTGGTGTTACACAAAGGATCATCGTGAACTATACGTCATGCATTATCTTGATGGAAATGATTTCAAGAACATAAAAGTATGACAACTTGGTGGGATGACTAGGTAATTTTTCTCTACTAACCTTCTATTTATAATGTTTGTTTATTTTATCTTTTTTAATCATTATTCTTTAATATTCATTGTTATTTAAGTATGTTAATGAAATTCTCAGCCTCATGCAGGAGAGGCATTAAGATTCCATGAGCACTATGATTTCGCGGATAGAATCATGGATCTCAACTTCGATACTTACTTCAAAAACAAGTACAAGGATATTAGCGATGAAGCAACAACAGCTGGTGGCAGAAGCTTAAAGTTGTTACTTGATGAGTGTGTATGGGAAGAAGATTTCATTGACTACGTTAGGGATAATAGACCATATCCTGGAGTCATGGATTGGATTGGGGCAAAGAGGGTTATTGCAGTCATGAACATAGAGAAAAAACATTTTGTGACTTTTGAGATCCTCTTGAACGAGGGTCACATGAATATTTATGACTGCAACATGATGGGTTTTTAACATAGCATGTTTTTTATATTCATACATCCTGTGTTCGAGTTGCTGCCAATATTGTAGAGGCAAAGTGGAATAATGAAATATTTGCCAACAAAGTTCCTCAATGAACCATGGGAATTTAAAGGTCGAGTGGAACCCATGGTCACAAATGACACTGGTACCGCGTGAGCGTCATACTCGCTTGCATTTATTGAGCATTTGATAACCGACACTACTATGGAACCTCCCAAGCCCATGTTGTGTGACAATACTATTTCAAGGATGCAATGGATTTGGGCTGCTAGATAGTATGTAGGAGCTTGGAGCCTTGACAATGTGTTTGTAGTTAATGACAATGTTTTATGTTTATATGTTGCAACATACATTATGTTAACAACAAGTACACATAATTGTGTATCTGTTGGAACAGAAGTGCATAACTATGTTTATTTAGACAACTATGACAATATTAATGGTTGCACACAACTACATGAGAATCTTTCATCCTTCGCAGCATTCTTGGTAATGTTTCAAAATAGAAAAAAGACAACAATAATCAACACGAAAATTAGCTACAGTTGTTACAACATTTGCTCTTCTTCTCCTTCATTACCCATTTATTACTTCTTTCAATATGACTTTTATCAAATTCCAACTCCTTAATTATCTTCGCCAATCTCATAATAACGAACTTGGATCATATATCAACATCTTCATGATACCTCCATCTAAAGAAGTTGCATGCATTCTTATAAAATACACCAAAAAGAAATTAAAATCAAACAAAAACTAAAATAAAGACAAGCAACATATCTCCAGACCAAGATATAGCAAACATACACGATAGCGTGGACAAGACTAAAATCTTTGACCTGGATTGTCCTCCAATCATGAAGTTTGCATTGAAAGTAACTCTCCATGTTTGCAATTTATTTTCACACCCCATATCGAATCATTCTCATCATTACAAATTTGATTCAACGTTGCATTTGACATTATATCAAAACTAACTAACAAACAAAACTAGCTAAAATTAAAACTCATTCATGCGATAGTACTGGTACTGAGCTTTATTTTGAGAAATTTATTCTTCCCCAACAACTATATTGAAAATTTAATGATTTCATTGATTAGACAGTACATTGATAGGCAAATCTTATTTATTGATTTGGTTTAACCAAACCAAATTGATACATTCACGCGCCTAAGCTGCGTGTTCAAAAACGCATGACCCATGCATCCCACATCATATGTACCTATGTATAATTAATATTTAAATCAAAGAACAGAACAATTAATGAAATAATTAACATTAACATGAGTATAAATAAATGAACTTTGAAAAGAGAAAAGCGAGAGAGATAGAGGAGAGAGAAAGAGAAAGCGGTGAGGAAAAAAAGAGAGATATCTCGATAGATGAGAGATGTGAATGAGAAACATTCTATCTTGAACCTATTTATAGCCCTTCTAGAAATGAAATAATGGTCTGGTTGGGTGGGCTCATGACTTTTATAAAACAACACTTTTTAATTTGTTGTAACATATGTCAATTTAGATGGATTTAGTCTATGAACAAGCAGCGCTTTTTTATCTGTTGAAACAGATGTCAATTTTGTGTGGTAATTATCAATTTTCAATTCAATATCCATCACTCAAAGGAAAGTTATAGCACATAATTTGGCAAACATAAACATGTTTACATTACATTACATAAACATATATAGGTATTGATAGTAACATGCAAGTAGTAAGGCTATACTAGAGAGTATCACCATTAAGGAAAAGCAATCTAGGCTAGGCTATAGAAGCATTCATATTTACAAAGGCATTAAACACCAACAAAAAAAAAAACTACCAAAATTTACATCTGAAACGCTCTAGCCTATACTACTTCAGCCAGCAAAAAAGGACTTAGCAAAATGGGAGGATCTGAAGTCGACATTGAGAGCTTAAACTTGGAGGGGCATCAACATCTTGAAGGGTGGTGGATCAGAGCTACCCATGCACTCTGTCACAAGACCATCTTCAGAAAAACAAACAACGATAGTCACTAGGAGGAAGAAAAGCATAAACAATGAGATAGACAAGATGCTATAAAGAAAGAAGACTTACCGAATGATAAAGCTACCCTTTATTAGATAAGATCTAACAAAAATAGACAACGAGCATCATCCATGCACTGAGAACACAGTTGAAGAAGAAGTCATATTAGGTGAGAAAAACATAATTCCGTTGATGGCCACAATAGGAGAATGCGGAGACTTAGATTCATCCAAGGTGGTAACATCTTCTCAGGGAGATTTTGAGTGAGAGTGAGAGGGGAGGAGAAAGGGAAGAAAAAAAAGATAAGTAGAGCTTTGCGAGTAAATTGTGAATTAGGAAACCTATGCTAACCTATTGATAACCCTGTCGAATGGGCCGTTAATTATTGTTGGACCAATTATGGGTTGGGGTCTGCCTATGGAAATGAAACAGTTTGTATTCTGTTGTAACTTATTCATATTCTATTGCAACTGATTCATATTCTGTTGTAATTTTTGTAAATTCTGTAGCAACTAATTCATATTTTGTTGCAACTGATTGTATTTTGTTGCAACTTATTCATATTCTGTTGCAACTGATTCATATTCTGTTGTAACTTTTGTAAATTTTGTAAATTTTATTGCAACATATGTCAATTTGATCAATTGAATAATTAATAAATCTATGAAGATTGTTACATTAGATCATAATTTAGTAATTAAACATGTTATAACACTATATATAATGATTACCTATTGTGTTATACCACAATCATATTGAACTGCATAGGCATTAGATGATCAACTAATGGTATTGATCCTAAATGTATAGAATAATTGACTAATTAGATGAAAATTGTTATATTAGATCATAATTTAGCAGTAAAAAATGTTATAACACTATATATTATGATCGTCTATTATGTTATATCACGATCATATTGAATGACTTAGTTATTAGATGATCAACAATGATTTTATCCTTGATGGATTGAAGTATTGATAAATTTGACGAAGCTTGTTAAAATAAACCTTAATTTAGTAATTAAATATGTTATAACACTATATATTAGTGTTTCATATTGTATTACGTCACAATTAAATTGAATTAAAATGAAAAACCACATGTAAGGTTATACATATGTTGCAACATATGACCAATCTAAAGTAATTTACAACACATAATTGTTCATATGTTCCAACAGATTAATAATATGTTGCATCACATTAAAATTCTGTTGCAACTTTTGTAAATTCTGTTGTAATTATTTAAGTCAATTATGTTACAACTTTTGAAAATTTTGTTGCAATTTTTTTAAATTATGTTGCCACAAATGCCAATTAGATGGATATATTAATTGATAAATTAAGTAATTTAGTAATAAAAAATGTTACATTATACCATATTTTTTTACATTAGACCATAAATTAATAATTAAACATGTTATAACACTATGTATAACGATTACCTATTATGTTATATCACTATCATATTGAATTGCTTAGTCATTAGATGATGAGCTAGTGGTATAATACTATATGTATTGAATAATTGATAAATTTGATGAAGGTTATTACATTATACCATAATTTAGTAACTAGACATGCTATAACACTATATATTAGTGTTTCATGTTGTATTAGGTCACAGTTTAATTAAATTAATATCAAAAACCACATGTAAGGTTATCCATATATTGCAACATATGACCTATCTGTGGTAATTTCAATACAAAATTGACCATATGTTCCAATAGAATATATATAAATATATATTGCCACAGATGTCAATTAGATGGATATATTAATTGATAAATTAAGTGATTTAGTAATTGATAATGTTACATTAGACCATATATTGCAACGTGTAAGTCATATATTTTAAAATTGAGCATATGGACCAATACATTGAGCAATATGCTGAGACTTTTGTCACTTGTGTGAGCATATGGGCCAACAGAATACACATATGTAGCCACATATACCAAACAACTATATAATGGGGAAAAATAACATAATTGATGGAATAGAAAAAAATAACAGAACAACAGAATATACATAGATTAATATGCCAAGCAAAACAAACTTCATCATCAAAAATTTAACGACATCTAAATCCAGTTCTACAAAATTTAGCTATATAACAGAACTGATGGAGTAGGTTCATTGTCCAATAGGTGTATGACGCAAAAAGTTGACTATATAATCTAGTTCTAAATCACAGTTACATAATTTACAACGAATATCATCTTCATCATCACTTCCCTTGTGCCAGCCTTTCTTGTGAAGTTTTTTCTCATGTTGATGAATAGTGCAACAAATGAGTCTTTCTCCCAAAATATAAGGCTTTTTGCACCCACATTCTACCTAAGACTTGTGTAAATTATGTCGACATGTCCTGATTTTATGTGGCTCCGTTTGTTTCATGTTGGCAATGAACATTAAGCTTTCTCACATGGATTCACCGCCCTGGAAGATTGAAATTATGGCAAGCGTATAGGATGCACCAATGTGGCTTCCATCTGTTGCTTCATTAATTATTTCCACTGCATTAAAATCATTTTTTTTGAAAAACTCAAACTACAATAGAAAGAAACACATTTAAAAGGCAGAATCCATTGATAAAAACGTGAATACATACAAAAAGTAATTAAAATTACCACGTCTTTTCTGTATAAGGCTTCTAAATTCCCAAATGCTCTGTAAATATCCAAGAATGAAGTAGATTTTTCAAATAACCGACTCTTCACTCGCCATCTAAAATCAGAAAAGTTGACCAATGTTACCTCCTGATATACAGAAGGTTCATTACCGACTTGATTAAGGACCCTGAAACTGAGAAATCAAATCAAACAATTAGAAAATAAAATTTCAAGAGAGGCGAAAATTGATTTATATACATACCTTAATTTAATATTCATTAAATCTCTGAAGGAGGTGGAAGCAATCCTTTCAATGATATCAATAAGTAGACACCTCGGAAGGAATTCTATGTAGTTTGTAAATTTTTATTTTTTAATCCTCCTCGGCATTTTTTACCCTTACTCAAGTTACGAAAATTTCTTCTTCCTTCCCAACAAAAGTTTTTTCTCTTATAAGGATTGTCAAGAAGTTGCAACTTTTGAAGAAGAATTGCAACTTTTGAGTTTCAAACATTTTCAAATGTGACAACCTTTTTTTTTTTGAAAAGTAGTAGAATATATATGAAGAGTTGTAATTATGTTCCTTTAATGATAGCCTTTTTTTAAAAAAAAAATTCAATGACAGTGTACGTGATTGATTGTTCACACTTAACACATAATTATTAATTAGTCAAAATATCTATAGAATAGACATATGTTGCGACAAATGCCTATTTTGAAGGAACAAATGCGCAATTATGTTGTAAGTTGTAACACATAATTGACATATGTTGGAACAAATGTAATATTATGTTGTAAGATCTAACACATAATTGACGTATGTTGGAACATATGCAAAATTATATTGTAAGATCTAACACATAATTGACATATGTTGGAAAGGATGCACAATTATGTTGTAGGAACTAACACACAACTCACATATGTTGGAACAGATGCAATATTTTGTTGTAAGTAGTAACACATAATTGACATATATTATAACAGATGCACAATTAGGTTTTAAAGATGCATCAGTTCAAAATAAATAACATATTTTATATAAATAACATAAGTTGATTCAAATCAAGATAAGATACATCCTCAAATAAAAAAGAACATTCATTAAAATTCAACAATAATTATGGAGCATTTAGATTTGGGCATGTAGTTCTTTTGTGGCCAAAGTCCTTACATACAGAACACTTATTTTTTCTTGTTAGAAATGATTCACCAACTCCACGCCTTCTCTTATATCTCCTTCTTCCAGGTTTGTTTGGATCAACATATGAGGAGGTATTTCTCTCTCTAAGATATCGAAAGGGATGATCCAAGAATCTTTGGGTGGCACCGGGTGAATTTCCTCACAATATGAAATTATGTATTTTTCCATTGAATATGGAAATGAGTACTCATAAATCTTATTTCCAAATGGTGCATCATATTGGACTCGAAGCGCTGTCATGGCATGTGGATAAGGTATTTTGTCCAAATAAAAAATTCTACAAGTATGAGTTCTTCTTTGTAGATCCACCGTAGCAACATCACCATGACCAGTGGTACTGAACTTATAGTTAGAAATTTGATGTACCAAAAACTTGTTGCCCAAGTTGACATACTTTAATATGTCTTTTTCAATTAAAGGAAAAAATCTATTTGCAGAGTTCACCAACTCCATACGCCTCTGGTGAAATAAAAGTGCAAATCTCCTGTTTATTTCATCAAATAGAGCGATAATGAGAAATTCTCTTTCAACATCAAATATGGCATTCACGGACTCCACAATGTTTGACGTCATAGTGTTATATCTACACAACAAAAATAAAATGAATCAATAAAACATAAAGTTACAATAAACTCAAACAAGATATTATAGACAATAATGTACATATTTCTCGGATAGAATTCCCTGGTCCATGTGTGGAGTCCAATACGTTCAAGAGCTTGATGTCACGGACTTAGAGTCTCACTAATCCTCCATGTGGTACTTGACAACTTACACAAGAATCTTTCACGATCTTCTAAGCTCAAGTAAGCCTTTAAAACTTGGATCGCTAAGAGAATGAAAGAAAGACTAAGAGAGCTTTTAAGAAGGCTTTGTATTGCTTGTGGAAGATTGCTTACAACTTGGTTGATGCCTTTGTAAATGAGAGCCCCTCTATTTATACTAATTCCTAGGGGACAAAGTGTAAATAATAATTACTACAAAAGTCCTTACATATTTACATTTTAGTGTCCATTCTAGAATTCTCTACAACTCTAGAAAATTTCAAGGACTTTCCATGTGATTCTATAGCCTTCCAAGAAAATATCTAGGGAGTTATAGAGTCTTCCACAAACCTCTATTTTAATGGCAAAGTGGTGGGTCATGACACCCCCCCTACCTGATGCTTCGACGACCGCATCGCATTACTGCTTCGTGAAAAACTGAGTCTTGTCTTCTCATTCGCGCGACCATCAATTCATTGACTCGACCAATAGCTTTGTGTAGGTCCTCAAACATCACGTATTCGTCCTCTTGAAAAACTTTCCCTATACATGGTGGTGAAGTTTCCTTTTACACAATTGTCCTTCATCACACTCGCATTGGTAGCTACGAATGTTGACTCCATCTTCTTAAGGCCTCTGACGAGCTGTATGGCCGTTAGTTGAACTTGTCCTTCCATAGTTGGTACCTTAACCATGGGTACAATACATGATCCTTCTTTCTCCACGGTAAAATTAGTTGGAGGTACTTTTGGAAAAACTCCTGCCCAAAAATGATATCAAAGAGGTCTAAAGGGGCGACAGTGAAGTTGGTTTTACCTTGCCACTCACCTAGGGTGATGTTTACTCCATGCACGACTCCACACACGAGAGTCGGTAGTGCATTGACCGTTCTGAGATGGGCGTTACTTGGACTGTAACTCAGCCCCAACCTTGTTGCTGCCGTCTTGGTCATGATATTGGCCTTTGGACCCGTGTCGACCATAGCACAAGCAGGTCTTCCATTAATCGTGATGTCGACATACTGAACGACGTATTCTCTTGGCTGCTTCGTGATGGCTCCACATAGTCCTATCAAGCCTAGTTGCATTGCTTGTGCACCTTGTCCTTGCTCTTGTGCATATTTCTCCTTCCACTCTCGCAGGATAGAACCAAGGCCCTTCAGTTCAGGGCACCTTGCATAACCATGCAGCCCACCACATATGTAGCAACCAATTCTTTTGGTAGTTTATGCCTTCCTCTCTGTATCGCCATGTCATCCAGACTTCATGCCATCAAACCAATATGTATCAGGATTCTTGGGATGTAGCCGCTGCTCCTCGATTATTCCACAATCTCCCCCACCTTGGTAATGACTACCTCTCATCTCCTTTCATCTGGCTTTGTCAGGCTTTTCATGCCTAAAGTCTGTCAAGGCTTCGGCCTGCGTGTGGGCTTCATCACTAGTCTTGAACTTTCGGTGCTCCAACTCCGTCCTGGCTCAATTTTGCAGCCCATCCATGAAATGAAACAACATATTATCATCCGTGAGGTTGGGAATGTGAAGCGTGAGGGTGGTGAACTCCTTCACGTATGTGTGTATACTACCCATCTGCTTCAGCTCCCTAAACTTGTGTTTCGCCTCATAGATGACATTGTTAGGGAAGAAAGCCTTCTTGAACTCCACTAGGAATTGCTCTCAAGTGTTGATGGTGCAATGCCCCTTCCCTATATCTGACTCTTTTCACCTCCACCACAGCATGGCTATATCCGAAAGATACAACATGACAGTGCTGATCTTATATTCTTCGCTCTTCACTCGGCTACACATGAAGTAATTCTCCAAGTGCCATAAGAAGTTCTCCACCTCTTGCACGTCAAAGACGCCTTTGAACATAGGTGGCTTGGGAACCTCGACCTTGGCCTCCCTATATCAGTCGAACGATGATGATCCTTCAAATTCCATGCTTGAGTGCTTTCATCTTGGCCCTTATGGTCTCTATCATGCTTAAAGCCTCCATGAGCCGACACTCCAAGGAAGTGATGGCCTCTTTCATCTTGAACTCGGCACACTAGCGGCCTTCCAACTCCTTGCGGATGTTGGCGTTCTCCTCAAGGGTGATGTCCTCCAAAGTCTTGAACTTGCCATCAATCTTGTTCAAGCGCCTACCTAAAATCTCCACGGCCTGCCTCACCATGTCAACCCTTGCGACCCACTCTACTCTAGGTGTGATGTCGATGCCCTCCTCACCATGTTCATCGTCACTTGCTTCAGTGGTTGAAAGCGGGTGAGATGTTAGCGCCTCGCTTGGTGTTAGGTCGAGCAGCATTTCCTCACTACTCTTATGGTGATTCTTTCCCTTGCGGTTCTTCTTTTCACCATCCAGCCTGAATTTAGTAGTGCTAGCGGCTTTTACGTCTCCTTCATTGGTCAGTCTCTTAGTATCAAACATTTTCTCTAATATCAAGTTGTCATGGAGTTAGAGTCTCATTAATGCTCCGTGCGGCACTTGACAATTAACTCACAAATCTTTCATGATCTTGTAAGCTCAAGTAAGCCTTTGAAACTTGGATCGCTAAGAGAATGAAAGAAAGACTAAGAGAACTTTTAAGAAGGTTTTGTATTGCTTGTGGAAGATTGCTTACAACTTGGTTGATGCCTTTGTAAATGACAGCCCCTCTAGGGGCCAAAGTGTAAATAATAATTACTATACAAGTCCCTACATATTTATATTTTAGTCCCTATTCTAGAATTCTCTACAACTCTAGAACATTCCAAGGAATTTCCATGTGATTATATAACCTTCCCTAGGAAATCTCCTTATTTCTATAGAATATTCCACTAAGGACTATTCCTCTTCCAATGTAAGTCTTCCAAGAAAATATCTAGGGAGTTCTAGAGTCTTCCACAAACCTCTACACAACTCTAGTTTCTTCTCCCTTTATATTCATGCCTTATTTTAATGGCAAAGTGGCGGGTCATGACATACAACTGACTTTGGTACCAAATCTCTTATTTGATTAAATGGTCATTGAACTCACATCTAACATACGCCTTTGCTTCTTTATAAAAATGGGATACTACCTTTGAATTGTGAAAGTTACTCCAAATATTTTCCCCAAGGTGTCTCATGCAACAACCATAATGAGATGTAGGGTAGATAGTCAAAACCATTTTCTGAATACTTGGATGCCTATTAGAAATAATGCACAACTTATCAGTATCATTTACATAGCTTCTCATCTGTTCAAAAAAATATTTATATAAGGCATCACATTCCTTCTCCACAACACAAAAAACCACTGGAAATATATGATTCTCAGCATCGTATACCACCGCCGATAGCAAAACACCTTCGTACTTTCTCCTTAGGATTGTCCCATCAACGGCTATTACTTTTCTCATTTATTGAAAACTAATCACCCAACAAGCAATACAAAACGGCTATTACTTTTCTCATTTATTGAACCTCCCATTTTCATCAACCGACAATGCTTTCTTTCTTCTTGGATTTACAATTTCAAGCATGTAACGGTACGCATTAAGCACTGCATACCCGTACTCATGTTTTCCCCTAACTGAAGACTTAGCATGCTCCATGCCCTTATAAATCTTCCAATAACTTACCTTATGTCACGATCCGAGCCTACACCCTGGACGTGGCCGGTACTCGAGAACCATTGTTGGTCCCCAAGCGAACCCTCATCTTGGCTGACTACAAGCGGAAGACTAACTCAAGCATACAAAATCTTAACAACTGAATAAGAATAATATATTCAACTCGCCATAAAATAGGCAACTTAAGTCTTTAAAACATTTAACAAAATAAATGAACAGACTTCTAAAACTCTATTGTCTATCTATGAAGCCTCTAACTGACAAAGATGAAAATCGGAACAAGACCCACGACATCCTAACAACTGATATAACTGAAAGTACAAGTGGAACCCTCCGGAAGCGAGGAGGCTCACCATAGCTAACTCAAACTGCATGCGGTATCAACGAAGCGCCTGTTGATGATCCTGAGTACCTGTATCTACATCATGAAATGATGCAAGCCAAATGGCTCAGTACATGGAATGTACGAGCATGTAAGGGGAATTCTAAAGCATAACATAAGCTTGAATTGGTGGGATAGAAACATACTTACCTCTTCTCAACTCTCTCAACTCAGCTCAACTCAAAGAAACATAGTTCAA
>JAJONR010032265.1:0-14089 GCA_029582245.1 Solanum etuberosum
AACAAATGGTACACTAAAGAACAAGTGGTTGAAAGTATTACTCCCCCTCTCGAAGGACTAAGTATTCCTTATAGGAAGGAAATTATTAAGGCTTCTCCATTTAAGAAACCTATAGAAAAAGATACCACCTTGGTAACAGCTGGAGATATCAACAAAATCCTTGAGCAAAACAATTACACCAATCAAGTTCTTCATGTAGTTTCAAAACAGATTGAAGAAGTAAAAGGTAGTAATTATAAAGGAATCAGCCAAATTGGAGAAAAACCCAGTTCTTCAAAAAATGGCCCTTACATTGAAACCAGTCCGATCTTCAAGATCCCTGAGTTTTCTAAAGACAATTTTCCTGAACTCTCCAAAGAATTCAGCAGTTCTTCCGACCTTCTAGAAAAGATAAATGATCAATTGTCTAAACTGAATATAACCAAAGGAGGTAAGATTAGCACCCTTCATGAGATGACTCACCTTAAGAACTCCGGACCACTCGACAACACTCAAAACAAATGGACATGGCACCGGACCCGGTTGGCATAGCCGGACCGCCACATGAATCAATTCCCAGTCTGAAGAGGGAGCTGAGGCATCGGGCAAGGAAAATACGTCACAAGCAGGGTCGGCATCCGGCTTTCAGTCCGAGTAAGGCTCTGGGTCACAATCTGGTTCAGAGTCTGCCTCTTGCTCATCTAAGTCCGGCGAAGAGGATGCACCACCTACTATACCCTCTGAGCTAGTACGAGTTGCTGGCGAGCCAAATCGGTGGTGCGTCGTGGCATGTTCGATATTTATTGGAGGTAATCCGCCAAAATGTCCGCAATAAGAGCGCCCAGCCTATAACGGAGAAGCCACGAGTAATTACCGAGAGTCTTCACACCGCCCCAGCTATACATGCATTATTTAAGAGGCACAAATGCAAATGGATGGCGGATCCCCCAAGCAAGTATAGTGCAGTCATGGTCCGTAAATTTTATGCCTCCTACGCGGCAACAATAAAGAATGTCTTGCCCCCAAAGGGCAAAGAGCTTGATCAGCCCCTACTTCAAACTACTTTGGTGCGTGACATTCCGTAGATTTGTCCGAGCGCACAGTCCACTGGTTCATCTATAGCCCATCACATGAGCAGCCCATATCTACGGTGGAGTTTGATTACCGGATGCAGCTAGTCCGAAACAAAGCAGCAATGAGGGATGCAGCTAGTCCAAAACAAAGCATCAATGAGGGATGCAGCCCAGAAAGAGGATTTGCTGCGATGGGGAGCTAGTTATATTGTCGATCAGGTTATTGACGCCAATTGGGTTCATGATTTTTCAGCACCGGTCAAGAAGACCTCCTTTAATTTGGTAGCAAAGCTTTGGTGGTCCATTGCCCGTGCCAGATTATCTCCGACTATGGCGGACAACCATTTGACACTGGATCAGGCCGTGATGGTGGCATGTTTGATGGTTGGGTATGAGTTAGACTTTGCCTGCATCCTGATTGCCGAGATCTACGAGCAAGCATTTAGGAAGACCACTGCTCTACCGAACCCGAGCATGATCTTCCGCCTATGTAGAAAGTATATTTTCCCATTGATCGAGGAGGTTAATGCATTGGTTGAGGTGACCAAGATCGTGGACGTCTGTCTGGTTCGATATAAGGCAAACTCGGCTGTACCTAAACGAGGCATCCAGTTTGACATGCCTGCTATGAGTGAGGTACCTGCACAGGAGCAACCCGGAGAGGGAGAGCTTCCAGCCACCACTACTGAGCCTGCTAGGACTACCCCTCATTTTACGTCCGCTAACACACCACGTGCTTCTACTGCATCAAGTCACTCCACTATGCCAGTCGCCAGTTCAGCGATTAGAGACTCAGATGACACAGTTGCTGCAACACCTTCGACCATGGGTCCGGTCCGTTGTTGAGGAGTCGGAGACTAGGATGAGAGCTGTGATGGCGGAGCAGACTCAGACTACCCAGTGGATAATAGATGTATTTGAGTTGAGGAATCCTACCCAACCCCAAACCACCCCGAGTATAGATCTTGAGATCTTACGGACAAAGTTAGATAGGCTTCGGGCTAATGTCGACACACTGGCTACCGCATCTTCATCTGCACCACTTGGTCCTTCACCCGCAGAGGTTGGAAAGAAGGTACTATTGGCCCTATTTGGAGATGCGGACACTACTCGTGCGGCTGGGAAACACACACAGGCTGGTGCTGGTATTGGCGAGGGTGCTGAGGAGCGCGAGAGGAAGCGGGGGCGGCGTGCACTCAAGGCGGCCTAGCAATAGTGAGGATGTGAGATTGGAGCGAGTCCGGAAGCAGGTAGCTGGAGCTTCGAGCTCGGGGGCACTACAGATGGTGCTCCCAAAACTGTTATAGAGGCACACACTGATGCACCGGGGTCTCTACCGACGGACCCCCACGCTTCTAGCTAGTTCTTCGACGCTTAGGCGCCACAGGTTTGTCTTCACCCTCAGTTCTTTGTTTTTAGTGCAATGGGGACATTGCACATTGTTTTGTGTGGGGGTGAGATAAATTTGTCTAAGAGTGTAAAGGGTGAAGTCTGAATAGCTTGAACACTCGGATCATGCCTATGGATTTTCTTGCCTGGGTTCTTTTTCCCAAGGACTATTAAATTTCTGTTGAACCGGCATGTTTAGGATGTTGATTGTGAAAGTCAACTAGAAACAGAAGCATGATGGCAGTATTGATGATATTGATATCCGTCCAAATTAAATTTTTGTGTGATTTGTGCTATATCTGTGTTATTAATTAGCGAATTGTGTAGGATCTTTGCACGACATGATAGGAACTAATAGGATAACATGACTTAAGCTAAAGCATGAACCAGATACACCGATAATTTCATAGTGAAATGACGTTCCATGTGGGTGTTTGTTGATTCATGCAATATGTGTCAATCTAGAACTTGCCCCATTAGTCTTGCTAGGATGATTAAACTGTTAATTAGGAAAGGATCATAGGTCATTGTTGAAGTGAAGTCTACTAAGCCTAAAAACAACCAACCTAATAAAGATGCTCCCTTCGATCCAAATTTGTTGAGCCTAAATTAGACCCTTCTTTCAATATACCCAATTCACCTCCCCCTTCGTGAATGTTAACCTTTGTTTTGGCCCTGGTCCTTCCTTGGACATAATGCACCTCAACTCAGGCTAAAAGCCTAAGTCGAGGGTGGCTACTATAGAGGAAAACAAGAAAAGAAAGGGCTATGAAAATAGTTGTGTATTGAGAAAAGAGGAGAATGAAAGAAAATAAAAAGATAAGAGAATGAAAAGCTGAAGAAAAGTTTGAAACCGAAAAAACAAAAAAACAAGTCAAAAGTCACACCCGAGCTTTAATGAAAAACAAAATGAGGAGAACAGAAAATAGATTTGACACAAGTATTGGTTGTAAAAGAGGAAAATAGCCAATTTAATGTCAAGAAGGGCAGAAAAGTCACTTTAAATCTAAATACACCACTCCTGAGCCTACGTTACAAGCTAAAAAAGTCCTATAGTGATCCTACTTTAACGGTTCAAGAGTCTAAGTGTAGAAGATACGGGAAAGCCTATGGTCTTGAGCATGTATTGTATTGAATTCAATTGTGAGAGTAAACGTATACTGAGACCCTGAACTTGAAATACATGTTGATATCTATGTGAAAAATAGGACTTCTTCGCGGTAAGGGCACAAGTTACATTGTCGAAACGTCGGTATCTTGGTAATTGTTATCTGTGGTGAATGTATCTATTTGTATGTCTATGTCATGAATAGATCCTCATGTGTTGGCTTGCTTTGAACTTAACGATTGCACTGTGTTGAAAGATAGAAATGGAGGAAGGATTATTGAGGAAAAGGCCTTATGAATCCTTGAGTTCTAGGTTTACTTTTGCATCATGTCATTTTTGTATTAGTAAGTGTCACTTGAGGACAAGCAACAATTTTAAGTTGAGGGTGTCGATGTACCGCGGATTTACGGTACTTATCATGCTTTGAACTTGGGGTTTTGTATGTGTCTTAAGCATTTGTTAGTAGATTTGATGGTATTTTACGTGTGTTTTGCAGAAATTTCTACAGTCTGTAGTCTGTACTTGTAGACTCCAGGTATGTTTCTAAATTTTGCTAAGTGTAGAGTCAAACTACGGAAGCCTTCTACGAATCATAGGAAATCCTACTGTCCGTAGACGGGCTTTCGTAGATACCAGTAAACTTAAATAAAAAGACCCGACCCAAACCCTCCATTTCAAATTCATTCCCCATTTCCCTCTTCCTAAACCGTTTCAACTGTTACACCCCTCTATTTCCCACCCTTTCATCATCCATCACACCACATTATAAATCCACAACTCCATTATCTTCCTCTTCTTCTCCATTTTCCTTTTCTTTCCTTTTTCCCCAAAATTCTCATTCTCCATTTTACAATAGAAAGTCGTGGGTCACCGTCAGTAGGAGTCAAGGAATTCGAATCGTCATCAAAATACACACACTCACACAACAAAATTTCACTGATAACGTATGGAGCAGGATGGTTGGGACAGAACTTAAATAACGCGAAGTCTTATTTTCTCCTTTCTCCCAAAACACTAAAAAGAGGCGAGGATCACCCTAGAAACCCTCGAAAGGCTGCTCTAGGCTTGGAAAGGAAGGAGAAAGAGATTTCTAGCGTAAGGATGTCGATAGCTTGCAGATTTCTGGTCAAATCCACCGTCTCGTTACCCGGAAACAAGAATTAGAGCTACAATTCCTTCTGCAGCTGCTTGGCACCCAGGTAGGCTAGGTTTAATTAATTGAGTAGTCTTAAATTCATTTTCACTGCATAGTATATTGATAATTGACAGTAGACTTCATGCGTAGGCCTTCGTGCATCGAAAAAGGGATAGTTGTACCTGTATTTCTAGTTGTTACATAAGATGTGTACCGTTGGGGGAAGCCTTGTCTTGTGAAACTAGGGGTAGGTGATGGTTCAATTTCCTGTTTATGTGATACATGCTGGATAGTGGCTTCATTATATGCATGCGTGTAGGTGAATAAAGGATTATGAATTGAACTCGGTGAAACGACTAAGTATGTATAATTACATGCCATGAAACTGTTGTGAACTGAAACTGATGAATGATTATATATGAACAACTGCTTGCTATGAACCCAATACTTGATTGTATGACTATGAGTAATATCATTATGGGTGTGATTGTGATTGTGGTTGTGCGGACTGGATCAGGTGTCACGTTCCGACACATACATTGGATCGGGTGTCACGTTCCAACATATATATTGTACCGGGTGTCACGTTCCGACACATATATTGGATCAGGTGTCACGTTCCGACACATGCATATGGAATCGGGTGTCGCGTTCCGACACACTAACAATTTGGGTGTGGGTTCCATGAGAGGACCATTGCTATTGAATGATAACTGAATTATGCATTCTGTATATGTGTGTTTACCATGTCGTGTTTACTTGTTATATATCTCGTTATTGAATGAACTGTGAATGGTCAGGCCCCAATCGGGATGTGGTATGGTAAGTGGAGACTGAGAGTCCAGGTGTTACTATGTGTTACTTTAGAGAGGTGGTCGGTGTCCTTAAAAGTTGAGAATCGGGGTGGTGTTATGTCGTAAATGTTAAACAGTTAGGTATTACCTTGGAAGGGGATTAGTATTGAAACGGTTAACAAGCCTTGATAGAAGGTACTATGGAGTCAAGGGTTGAATGGTTGGCAGGGTTGATAGGGGTTACATTCGCAATCTCCTCTAAGGGGTAGAATAGTTAAGTTATGATTCAAGAACGGAGCGAGTAAAGGGTTAGCGGCAAGTGTACTAGTATATGCTAAAGTATCCGGGAATGGTAAGGGCAAGAAGGATATAAAGGTGGAGGAATGAACGGTTTTATTGCTTGTTTCCTGCTAGTCGATTTCTTATATTATTCGGTGGGTATCGGATTGATCGATGATGCCTACCAGTACGTGTGGTTGTACTGATACTACTCTTGCTATGCCTTTTTTTCATAGTCTGGTTGCAGGGTCAGTGATGATGTTTCGTAGGTGAAGACGAAGACAATCTCCAACAGCTTCTATTTTTCCTTCCATGTGGTGGGAGCTGCGTCATTTGTTATTATGTTACACCTTGTAATCTTAGAAGCTCTTGTACCTGTTTAGACTAGATCCCTGGGGAAGTTAATTACTTTACAAGTTAACTTGAGTCGGCTTAAAACTCTTTATTTTATGAAATCTACATGAATTTTCTTTTATCCACAGTTTTTCTTAATTTTCCGCATGTCTTAACTGTTTGAGACTCGAGGATTCTCCTACTTAGGCGGCACAGTAGGTGTCCGCATGGCCCGATGGGTTGGGTCGTGAGAAATTGGTATCAGAGCCCAAGTTATCGGTCTCCTAGTACAAGAGCAAATATGGAATAGACTCCTGCGGATTGGTGTGTTAACGTCCACATCCAATCTTCAGGAAGATATGAAGCATTCTAGGAAGTCGTTCCATTTCTTCTCTCCTTTCGTGCGAGTTGTCGCTTGTGGTATGGGTTGAGTCCAATTGGTATCTCCCGATTCCAATTGGTATCTCAACAAAGTGAACCTGACGTCGTAGTCACAACTGAAGGGACACAAGCAAGGTAAATTGGAACTGAGAAGGTTCCAATTGGTATCTGGCCTTAGAGGCTGTATAAATGCATGGATGATCATCTAATGGTCATCCATGGAACGAATTGAGTTAATGAATTTTGACTTGCCTGTGTTATGTAGCTTGAAAACTGTGAATGTGTGTGTATTATTGTCTGAAATTACTGTTGGTATGTAAGGTATATTTACTTGAATACTATGATATGAGTATGTACATAGTGTTGCCTGACTGGAGTTTGATGTGGGCAATGTACATGCCCGAATGTTCGAAACTGTGCGAATCGTAATTGCTTGAGTTTTGGGAACTTGTTGTCAGAAAGAGGGTCATCACTAGGCTAGGTGGAGGGGTCTAGATAGACTACGATGTAATTCGTAAGCCAAATCTGGACGTGTGTTGCGACCGACTATAACTGTGTGAGTGTATGGGCATATTCTGGGGATGTGTGTGTTTGTGGTGTTGGATTAATGGGAAAGGAATTCTGGAGTATGTACTGTTGGGTCGACTCGAGGTAGGCAATGACTATCCTAGCTAAAAGGATTATCCTAGATGCTTAGTTATAGCCTGGGAATCAATGAAAAACTTTAGAAACTGGGAAAAACCCCAGGAAAATTTTGTCCTGGAATCTGGTTCCGTCGGAGCTGCTGGAGCGGGATTATTCCCGCTAGGGCGAGACCGTCAGAGTGGGATTTCTCCCGCCAGAGCAGGACAGGGTGAGACAGAATCTCAGCCCTGTCTCCCCTGTTTTTCCCTAGTCACACATATGGACCCGAATCGTACATGGGACAAATCCCTGCAAAAACACATTCAGTACCCAACAATAGAACATAAGTTATAATCCATAGCATTTAAATAGCAGCGATGATAACAGCAAAAACCAGCATCCATGTGCTTACAAAAATATAAGGAAAAAGCAAAAAGAGAAATAGAAACATTGTTCATTACATGCTCGAGAAGGGCAAAACCAAATCAGGAACCCTGGGAACGGGAAGTGTCGCTACATGACTCCAGGTACTCTGGGGCCGTTTCGCCAGCCCACGCCTTGCTCAACCAGGGGAGCTCCCGAAAGTCCTCCGGCTCGAGCCTGAGAAGCTCCCTCTGGGGGTGACACAAGAGAAAATGACCTTAATGGCCTTCCACATCCGGCCCATCAGACGATCCCTCTCTAGACCCTTCTTTCTCTCAAATCGCAGTTGGCGGCGGAGCATCTCAACCTCGAGGGTCGTGGAGGGTGGAACTAGAGTCGAGGCACTAGGATAAGAACCTCTCAATCTCCTCCGGACGGTCGCCAGGTCCTCCTCCACACGAGCACCGGATAGTAGGGGCTGGGGCTGGGGCTGGGTAGGGAGAGTACCGTTGGCCTCATCGTCTTCCCCTCCTTCATCATCCGCCTCAGCAGCCGCTTGACTTCTACCAGCCCTGTCCGTCTTCCTCCTCTTACTCCCAGAGGTGGAAGCCTGCCTAATCAAAAGAGGGTGGAAAAGAGGGTCCATTGGAAGTACATCATCGGTGTCCAAGAGTGGCACCCCCGCTCGCTTGCACATCGCTGTCACCAGTCCAGGCAGGAATAATGCCTTCTTGTTGCCACGGTAGAACACCTTCCGTTCTGAAATAATATGCGTGCCCACGTTTCGTCTGATCCTTGTATAGCACACACCACCAATAGAGCCCGGGGGAAGGTCACGTCGGTACGGTTGCCCGACGGGAAGATCCTCCTGGAAACCATGTGCAGCCACCTCTTGGCATCCGGTGACTAGTGAGTACTGGTGATGCCCTCAGTAGTAGCACAATAATAATCCAGTACTCTTTGTAAGTTTCTAATTGCTATTTTACTTACAGCATTTACGATCCGTTTTATGGTATCAGAGCAATGTTTTTATTAACTATTAGCATGCGTAACTAATTTCCCTTGTAATGGGCTAACTATGAGCTTATGATTATTTATTAAATACTAGATATGTTAGTAGATTATTATGTTTATATAATTTATAAATATCATGCTCTCTATACGATTGATGTTTGGGGTGAGGTGTTAATCAGTTTGTCTAAATATGAGGATGGTTGTAGATCGCCGATGGAACAGGCTTGATCTTAAGAATCTCCAAGATGATTTGTCAAACTCTTAAGTAAAATCCAAGATCTCCTTTTATCATAGCGATTGAGATTCTAATAGTTATATATTATATATCCCTAATACTTTATTTATCTAATCTGGTAATTATTAATAAACATAAGTCTATTTTTAGCTCATGACTTCTTTTCTTATGAATAACAATCAGCATATTGTTAACAGTGTTAATTTATCTATCTCTAAGGTATAAAATGATTTACAAAACTGGTCTATTCCTAAAGAACCTTTGAATAAAATATACCAGCTAGGTAACTTTTCTTTGTTTAAAAGATATAATATCAAGACCTGTGAGTCTACTATTGCTATCAATAATTCCCTTGAAACTATCAAGCTTTTGATTGCTGCTGATATTGATAGATTTAAGAAGGAGTTTAAGTTCCTTCATATTGGTCTTGTTCAAGTAGCTATTAAACCATTATTCCGTAAAGGTTTGAATATTCCTATTTGCCTTCTTCTTCGAGATGATAGATTGTTAAATTTTGATGATTTTCTGCTTGGAGTTCTTGAAAGTAACCTCGCCCATGGCCCGGTATACTTCAACTGTTACCCCAATTTCTCGGTTGATATCCATGATCCTAATGGTATGGATACCTTGACTCTTAATGTCAAACCCAAGAACATGAATAGTAGAATCGACACCAGAGAAATAGCTATAATATACCGCGTATATTACAAGCTTATGAAAACCACTATAGCTCCAAAAGCTATAACTGCTAGCGAAAAGGGAGTTACTATGCTCATGGAAGCAAACCAAGAGCATAGCACTACCTTCGTCCCCAGACTTTTAAAATGGGACGATATCCTCTCGGATGAAGAGTGGAAATTTGACTCTATCACCAACCCTCTCCCTATTCAGCCCGAGAGATCTCAAATCGATAGGGTTATCCAATTCTTAGATGGATCTATTAATCTTAATTTTTTAAGATCCAACTCACATCGCCAAGCTTCTTCAAGTAGAAGAATGTCTTTGGCCAGACCTTCTTCTTTTTACCCCCGGGAGGAAGACGACGAAGCATCATCCAGTGAACTCGCACCTGGAAAATTTCACGGCGTTGATTTTTCCAAAGCCATCCCTAAGGTCTATTATGAGGCTCCATCAGGAAGCCCCACGCCTAGTGAAATGAAGCCAGAACACACGAGAAAAAATTCTATTGATGTTCTTACTTCTGATGATGAATTTGTTCCGAACAAAAGGACTTTGAATCTTTGGTGGAAATTGCCAAAACATCAGAGAAAAGTAGATTGGTACAAAGCTACTTATTCCTTAACCCAAAGACTCTCTTTTAGAGATAAATGGTATAAAGATATGGAAAGATTCAAGACAGAAATTGAATTTTTCAAATGGTTTGAATATTCTGGACAACTAGATGATACTAAATCATCTCTGCAGGTTCTTATTAACAAATGGTACACTAAAGAACAAGTGGTTGAAAGTATTACTCCCCCTCTCGAAGGACTAAGTATTCCTTATAGGAAGGAAATTATTAAGGCATCTCCATTTAAGAAACCTATAGAAAAAGATACCACCTTGGTAACAGCTGGAGATATCAACAAAATCCTTGAGCAAAACAATTACACCAATCAAGTTCTTCATGTAGTTTCAAAACAGATTGAAGAAGTAAAAGGTAGTAATTATAAAGGAATCAGCCAAATTGGAGAAAAACCCAGTTCTTCAAAAAATGGCCCTTACATTGAAACCAGTCCGATCTTCAAGATCCCTGAGTTTTCTAAAGACAATTTTCCTGAACTCTCCAAAGAATTCAGCAGTTCTTCCGACCTTCTAGAAAAGATAAATGATCAATTGTCTAAACTGAATATAACCAAAGGAGGTAAGATTAGCACCCTTCATGCTAATACCCTTCAAAATCGTTACCCCCATTCAAAAAACTACTACCTTAGACCTTCTTTTCCTGATGTCCAATTTGAAGAAGATAACCTTCACCCTTCAGCTCATGCTGACGAAGCAGGCATCACCGAATGGAATATTGATGGTATGGCTGAAGGCCAAATATATACTAAGCTTCAAGAAATAGGCATATCTATTACGGCCTATAGGCTTAGAGGTGCCACAGATAAGCAAGCTGCTCATAGAGTAGTAGCAAGGTTTACAGGAACACTGAAAAACTGGTGGGATAATTATCTTTCCGAGCAAGATAAAGAGACTATATTACATGCTGTCAGCATTAAGTTCGTTACTAAAACTGAAGGAGCAACGACTTCGACTAGTGAAGTCCAAGTAGAGGATTCCACAGCTACACTAATTTACAGTATAGCAAAACATTTTGTGGGCGAACCTCGTTTATTTCAGGATAGGAGTCTTGAAATCCTTAACAACCTATACTGCAAGAAATTGACAGATTTCAGATGGTATAAAGACATGCATAGCTAAAACCTTTTGCTGTCTGGATCCTGACTAGATCATGATTATCATATAACCTACAAGAAGATAATTAGTTCTTATTAACCTGTTATATTATGAATAAATATTCTTCTCCCTGTATCTATCACTAAGGCTTGAGGTATTGAAAATTTTCGTTAAGTATGAGGATGCCGATTAATATCCGGCTTTAGTTGTGGATGCCAGAAATGGGGTCGCCGATGGACAGGCTTGACCCAAAGGTGGACCTATCTCCAAGACGACTTAATGAAAATATTCATATAACATCCAAGACCGCCTATGTCATTATCTCAGATATTGGAATAATTGTTAATAATATATATAGTTAATTTGAATTAATTATTTATTGTTAATATATGATAACATATCTATAAGGAATCCAAGACAGTACTGTTTATTTATGGAAAATCATCAGCATGTTAAAAATAGTATTAACTTATCTACCCATGTTATATCTAAGGTAGAAAACGATTTACAAAATTGGACCATTCCAAAAGAACCTTTTGGAAAAATCTACCAACTAGGACATTTCAGCATGATTAGAAATTATAATATCAAGACCTGTGAGTCTACAATAGCTATTAATAATTCTCTTGAAACAATTAAATTACTTGTTTCTCAGGACATTAATAGATATAAAAAAGATTTTAAATTTCTGCATATTGGACTTGTTCAAATTGCTGTTAAACCTCTATTTCGGAAAGGTTTAAATGTTCCTATTTGTCTACTTCTTAGAGATGATAGACTGCTTAATTTTGATGACTCTCTGTTAGGAGTACTTCAAAGTAACCTCGCCAACGGCCCGGTTTACTTTAATTGCTATCCCAACTTTTCTGTGGATATTACTGATCCAAATGTTATGGATACCCTGACACTTAATGTCAAAACCAAGAACATGAACAGTAAGATAGACACCAGAGAAATTGCGGTGATCTATAGAGTTTATTACAAACTCATGAAGACTACCATAGCCCCTAGAGCTATATCTACCAGTGTCAAAGGTGTCACCATGCTCATGGAATCTAACCATGAACATAGCACAACCTTTGTCCCTAGACTTTTGAACTGGGATGAAATTCTTACCTCAGATGAATGGAATTTTGAAACCATTACTGTTCCTCAATCCGTTAACCCAGAAAAATCCCAGATTGAACGAGTTATTCAATACCCTGATGGTTCTATCAACCTTAAATTCCTTAAATCAACCTCTTTCTCCAAACCAAGAATGTCCTATTCCGGACCTTCTTCTTCTCAGCCCCCAGAGGAAGTAGAAATCGAAAGTAATTCCGATTCCCCAATTAACTCGGGAAAACTTCATGGAGTAGACTTCTCCAAAACAATTCCTAAGGTCTATTATGAACCAGTTTACGCTACCGGTCGAAGTAGCCCTTCTCACAGTGAAATGAGACCTGAATCTCATAAAAGAAGAGACTATATTGGGGTTTTGACATCTGGAAATACCTATAAGATAGACACTAAGGAAGTTAACCGACTATGGAAACTTCCTGAAAACAAAAAAAATATTGATTGGTACAAAGCCATTTTTTCTCTAGAACAAAGAGTTGCGTTCAGAGATAAATAGTTCAAAGACATGGAAAGATTTAGAACCGAAATCGAGTTCTTCAAATGGTTCGAATACTCTGGACAAATGGATAACCAAAAGGAATCCTTAAATGTCCTTATCAACAAATGGTACACTCAAAACCAAGTAGTAGAATCTACCATACCTCCTCTAGAAGGAATTAGTATCCCATACAGAAAGGAAATCATTCCAGCCTCTCCTTTCAAAAGAAAAATTGAAAAGGAATCTACCATAGCCAGTTGTGCCGAAGTAAATAAAATCTTCGAGCAAAACAATTACACCAACCAACTCCTACATGTGGTAGCTAACCAAATCCAAGGTTCTAAACAAAATGGAACTCTTTTGTTTGGTACCATACCTAGCTCTTCCAAAGTTAATCCAAGTATTGAGGCCAATCCAATCTTCAAATTCCCTGAATTTTCCAGAGAAAATTACCCTACTCTTACTAAAGAATTCAGCACTTCCAAAGACCTTTTGGAAAGAATAAATGATCAACTTGGAATGTTGAACCATACCAATCCTCCCCCTGGAAACAAAATTGGTGTTATTAACGAATCTAAGGAACAAATTCAATATGTCGGCAAAGATCGATATCATAACAAGAAAAACTACTACACCCGTCCTTCATTTCCGGACATGCAGTTCGAAGAAAATGCGTTCTTAACCACCTCCTCCCATGTAGGAACAAACATTACCGAATGGAATATTGATGGTCTTGCAGAACATCAAATTTATAATAAACTGCATGAAATGGGAATTGCTATTACTGCCTATAAGCTCAAAGGAAGCTCAGATAAACAAGCTGCCAGTATGATCATTGCAGGATTTACTGGTATGATTAAGCATTGGTGGGATAATTATCTCACTGAAGAAAATAAGCTTAGCATCCAAGATGCTATTATCACCAGATCAGTTGTAAAAACTGAAGGACAAAATCAAGTCACTACTCAGGAAGTAGTAGAAGATGCAACACTCATCGATGGGAGTATCTTTGGATGGTCTTTTGAACCTTTTGGTTTTTCGTTTATCCTTCGTTTCATAACGGGATTTGAATCCTTTCTTCTTCTTCTTGTAACTAGATTTCTTTTCTAGTTTAGACTTTTGGGAAGAGGGAGGAGATATCTTTGGAAAACCAAAGTCTTGGCAAAAGCTTCCTAACTCTGAGGATGAAAGCTTGTTTTCTTTCTTAAGCTGTTCTTTTAGCTTAAGATCGGTGCACAATTCCATTGCGACCACGTTGATGATGCTAACTATGTCACCATAGGTAAGATGGTTGTAAGGAATCTTTCCTTCACATCTATCTCTGATTTTTGTTCTGACTTTCTCTCCAAATAACGGGGGAAGTCCACTTATGAATCTTTCTTTCC
>JAJONR010032266.1:0-18836 GCA_029582245.1 Solanum etuberosum
CCCTAAACCCTAAGAAACCCTAAACAATAAATCCTAAACCCTAAGAAACCCTAAACCTTAAACCCTAGACCTTAGGGCCTAAACCCTAAACTCTAAATCTTAGGCCTAAACCCTAAACATTAAGAAACCCTTAAACAACCTTTTAAAACCCTAAACCTATAAAACCCTAAAAAACCATGAGCCTTAAACCCTAAACCCTAAAACACTCAAAAAAATCCCAAAACCTAAAACCCTAAGACCTTAACCCTAAACCCAAAGAAACCCTGAACCCTAACATACACTAAGAAACCTGAAGAAACACTAAACCCTAAACCCTAAGAAACTCTAAACCTTAAACCCTTATAAACCCTAAGCTCTAAGAAACCCTAATACCCTAAACCCTAAACCCTAAGAAATCCTAAACCATAAATCCTAAGAAACCCTAATACCCTAAACCATAAACCCTTTGAAACCTTAAAAACCTTTAAAAACACTAAACCTTAAAGCCCTAAAAGAACCCTTAACCACCCCTAAAAACCTTAAAAAACCTTAGGCCTAAAAAAACTTAAAAACACTAAGCCCTACACCCTAATTTACCCTAAAAACTTTTTTTTAAAAAACCTAAACCTAAGAAACCCTACCTAAAAAAAACCCTAAATCCTAAACCCAAAACCCTAAATTCTAAACCTTAATCTCTAACAAACCCTAAAACCCTGAACCCTAACAAACCCTAAGCCCTAAAAACCCATAAACCCTAAAAAAAACATTCAAACCCCTAACCTAACAAAACCCTAAAATCCAAAAAAAAAATTAAAACCCTAAAAAATACCCAATTCCCTAAACCCTAAATCTAAAAACCTAAGCCCTACACCCTAAGCCCTAAGAACCCCTTAACCGTTACAAACCATAAAATATCCTAAAAAACCTTTAAAAACCCTAAACCTAAAAAACCCTAGAAAACTCTAAACCTAAAAATACCCTAGAAAACTTAAGTCATAAACCCTAAACCCTAAAAACCCTTAAACAAACAACCTAAAACCATAAAACCTAAGAAACCCTAAACGCTAAACCCTATACCCTAAGAAACACTAAAACCTTAACCATAAAGCTTAGGGCTAAACCTGAAGAAACCCTAAACCCTAAGAGAACCTAAAACCTAAAAAACCCTAAAAGCCCAACTTTCCTCTCCGATTTGCCCCAAAAGGCCAAATTTTGGATCAGTATAAATTGATATTTTAAAGAGAGATAAGGCATCCAAACATTGAGAAACTCATACCTAGAATGAAAAAACACTGTTCTTGCTCAGTTTTAAAGTTTTCGAGTAGATTTTTGAGTTGGGTTTTGTAATAAAAGTCAAGTTTACTCATTTTGAGGTCTTGGAAATCAATACCCAATCATGGAGCATGTAGTAGGTATTGAATTTTTACTTTTTGTGATGACTAGCTAAAACCCCAATCTTGGGGGTTTGACCATGTGATTAATTGCTTAATTTAGCGGATGGGTGTTAGAAATTATTGATTGTTTTGCTAAATCAAAGTGGGTCTAATTTATGGATGTTGTTATTCAGCTGTATTGAATGTTTAATTCATTGTTCCTAGTGTTTTATGCTTGCTTGAGAGAGAAGTTTAAAACCAAGGCTATAAATTAGCACTCGTAGTGATTGGTTTATTGTGGGTTTAGCTCGAGAGAGTGAATCTTAAGTCTTGTTCTACCTATCTAGCTCGAGAGAGTAGATGGAGTGAGGTTGTGGGCTGGTTTTCATGTTTAGTCTGTTGAGGTTTGAGAGAACTCAATTGAAGCGAGGTAATTGTTTGAGAGAAAGCTACCTCATCTGGGGTCCATTCTAATCGCGAAGATTTAGTAACTTTTTGTAATTAGCTAACACCCATTTAGCGTAATTGGCAGTTGATTGGTCATTATCCCAAGTACTTCTAAATCATTTGATCACCCATGTTATTCGTTGTTGCCGTGATTGCTAATTGATATCAAATTCCGCCACTTGACATTTTTGCTGCTCTTTTTGACTTATTTAAGTGAATTCGATAATTTCTATTCCTACAACTAATTAAATCATATTTACTACCTCGTAATTGAATTCAACCATATACTACTCCCTATGGGTTCGACCAAAACTCTTCGTAGGGTTTATACTAATTAACGATCGTCTACACCTAGAATCAGATGAGGTTTACTTGAGATGTTAATTAAAATGACATCGCTACCGGGGAATGGTGTTGTTTACAATTCTATTATTGAAGTTGAATTGTGATCTATTTGTGTTGTAGTTGAATCAACTTACCTTTTTGTTGTAAGATGTGGTAATCAGGTGACAGGATGAGTGTTAATGAAAGCACCGTGAACCAACTTTGTCACCAAGATGGTGGTGGTGATTTCTTGCAAGCCAATGAAGCTCTATTGGAGGGCGTAGGTGCTATTCGCCTACCTCCGGTTGAGGACCATGCTGCATTCCATGTGACAAGTACAATGCTAGAACTCTTGCAAGCTAAAGGCATATTTGGAGGGTTAGATCATGAGAACCCTCATGAGCTTATTCAAAACTTTTTGGAGATGTGCAATCCGTTCTCACTCAAGAATATTTCGTAAGAATCAATTCGGCTGCGGTTGTTCCCTTTTTCTCTAATGGGGGAAGCAACCAAATGTCTAGCAGAGCTATCGAGAGACTCTATTCTATAATGGGAGGAGCTCAGTGAGGCATTCTACTTGAGGTGCTTTCCACCCTCAAAGATGGTGAAATTGCGTGAAAGCATCCAAAACTTCAAGCGGATAGAAGGGGAACCAATTCATGAAACTTGGCTGAGATTTCGGAAGTTGCTATTACAATGTCCTACTCATGGGTTATCGGGTGATATGATACTTCAGTATTTTTACCAGAGTTTAGACTCAGTGAACAAAGGAGTGGCTTACCAGTTGGCTCGGGGAGGAATAATGTTGCGGCCATTTGAGGTAGCCTTACACTTCTTGATGAAATGACAAAGATAAATAAGGCGTGGTACACTCAAGAGGACCGAGTTTCACCTTTTAACTTTAGGATGACACAAGAACAACTTGACAAAGAGAAAGAGAGGGATGAGAATATTAGCAAAATGTTGTCCCAAATGGAGTTGTTACAAAAACACGTGCTAGAAAATGTGGGTGAACCCAAAGAAGTAAGGAGAGTGTTGAGAAATTGAGGAGGGTTCTCACCCGAGCTACTTTAAGGCGGGTGGGAATCAAGGTTGGAACTCACATAAGGAAGAAGAGCGAAGATGATACTATCAAGATTGTAATGAACAAAACGACTCTTGGAGGAGAGAAGATAGTCATGAAGAGTACCACACACAATCAAGTGGCAGCCCAAGATCAAAGGGTAGTTCGAATGATTTGAGAGTGGATGAATTGTTGTTGCGTATCCTAGACAAGGTTGAAGGATCAGATGATATGCTTAAAGAAATGAAAGTTGATTTCTCATCATTCAATAATAGAGTGAATTCCCACGCTGATGCAATCAAACAACTTGAGGGTCTACTAAGCCAACTTTCAGCACAATTGGAACCTAAGTTAATCGAAAGGGATGAAGCTGAATACACAACTACTTTGAGGGCTGATTATGACAATGATTTGGTGGTTGTGACTCGAAGTTGAAAGATAGAAGTTGGTAATGCAAATGATAATGATGGGGTGAAAGCTCATGAAGAAGAGAAAGATAGTTATGAGGAAGAGAATCCCATTCAAATACCGGAACGTGATATGCTCAAAGAGAACGAGGAAAATCATAAGCAAAGTCCCATCAAAGAGTTGCAAAAAGATAAAGAAAAGGCCACCTCAACTTCAAGGAGTGTGCAACCTCTTCCCAAAATATTTCCTCCATTTCCTCAACGTCTCAAGAAGAAAAATAAGGATGAGAAGTTCAAAAAGTTCCTATCCGTGTTGAAGACACTTTCTATAAATCTATCGTTAGTGGAAGCATTATTGGAGATGCCGGGTAATGCCAAATTCATAAAGGAGCTAGTCACCAGGAAGATAAGCGTGGACTTTGAGACAATCGAAATTTCTCATAATTGTAGTGCCATTATGACTAGCGAGATGATTCCAAACAAAGAAGACCCAGGGGCATTCACCATCCCATGCACTATCGGTATGCTTCAATTTTCTAAAACTCTATGTGATTTGGGGGCAAGTATAAATCTAATGCCCTACGCAATTTATAAACAACTTGGGCTGGGCAAACCAAAATCCACAACAATGCGGCATCTTATGGCAGACCGATCGATCAAGCACCTCGTTGGGATACTCTATGATATATTGGAGAAGGTTGATCAATTCTTCTTTTCGGCTGATTTTGTTATTCTTGATTGTGAGATTGATGCTAAAATTTCCATTATTTTGGGAAGACCATTTTGAGCAACCGGGAGAGCGCTAGTGGATGTTGAAAGTGGGGAATTAAAGCTTCAAGTGAACGAAGATGAGGTCACCTTTAATATTTGAAAATTAATGAAACACACGAATGATATTCATGTGGTTTCAACGATTGATGTAATTGACGAAGCGGTGGCCAGTGTGAGCCATTTGATGTGTATGAATGAACCTCTTGAGGCTGTTCTTGCAAATTATGATGAGACCGAAGTTCAATGGTATGACTAAATAGTAGTTGCTCTGTCGGGATTAGGTGAATAATCAAGGAACCCATTGAAGCTGGACATTGACCTAAAGAATCGAGATAATCCTCCCGCCAAACCATCCACGGAGGAACCACCAAAGCTTTAGTTAAAAGTGCTCCCCACTCATCTTCTATATGCATTCTTAGAGGATAACAACACCTTGCCTATTATTATTACAGCTGACTTGCTTGAATGGCAAGTAAAATTGCTTCTTGATGTGTTGAGAAGGTACATCAAGGCTATAGGGTGGACTATCACTGACATTGTGAGTATTCCACCTGCATTTGCACTCACAAAATTAAACTTGATAGTGAGTGCAAACCGAGTGTCGAGCATCAAAGGAGGTTGAACCCACCAATGCAAGAGGTGGTGAAAAAGGAGATAATCAAGTGGTTGGATGCGGGTGTGATCTACCCTATTGCGGATAGCAAATGGGTGAGTCCTATGCAATGTGTACCCAAAAAAGGGGGCATCACGGTAGTCCCAAATGAGAAACGGGAACTTGTTTCTATGAGACCGGTAATCGGATGGAGGGTATGCATGGATTATCAAAAGTTAAATTCATGGATGGAAAAAGATCACTTCCCCATGCCCTTTATGGATCAAATACTCGATCGGCTTACGGAGCATGGATGGTATTGCTTCTTGGATGGTTATTCTAGGTATAATCAAATATCTATTGTACCGGAAGATTAAGAGAAAACCACCTTCACTTGTCCCTATGGTACTTTCACTTTCAAAATGATGCCTTTCTAGTTATGTAATGCCCCGGCAACGTTCCAACGTTGCATGTTTTCTATTTTTGCTGACATGGTAGAAGATTCAATGGAAGTCTTCATGGATGACTTGTCAGTTGTGGGCGATTCTTTTGAAACATGTTTGCACACCTTGGGCAGGCTCTTCAAAGATGTGTGGAAATCAATCTAGTCCTAAATTGGGAGAAATGTCACTTCATTGTTAGGGAAGGTATAGTTTTGGGTCACAAGGTATCACAAAAGGGGTTGGAGGTTGACAAGGCAAAGATTGATGCTAAACCACGGTTGATAAGATGGGTGTTGTTATTGCAAGAATTCAACTTTGAAGTGAAGGATAGAAGAGGTTGAGAAAATCAGGTGGCCGATCACCTATCTAGGTTGGAGGGCAAAGAGAAATATGAGCATGAGTTAGACATAAATGACTCATTCCTAGACGAGCAGGTATTCATGGCCACTCTTATGCAGACTCCTTGGTATGTCGATTTTGCTAACTATGTGGTACGTGGGCTAATGCCGGAAGACATGAACTTCTATCAACAAAAGCAGTTCTTGTTCGATGTCGAAAGATATTTCTGGGATGAACCATATCTATTCAGAGAATGTGCAGACCATATTATTCGGCGATGTGTGTCGGAGGAGGAAGTCAATAAAATTCTAAATGCTTATCATGAGTCGCCAGTTGGTGGTCATTATAGCGGTGTGCGAACAGCCGCTAGAATTCTTTAAAGTGGTTACTATTGGCCATCCCTGTACAAAGATGCTCATGAATTTGTCAAGAAATGCATATAATGCCAAAAACAAGGTGGGGTGTCCAGAAGGCATGAGTTGCCTCTTCAGCCTATTCTTGAAGTTGAGTTATTCGATGTCTGGGGAATAGATTTCATGGGGCTGTTTGTGAGCTCGTTTGGTAACAAGTATATTTTGGTGGCTGTGCTGTGGATTATGTTTCTAAATGGGTGGAAGCTGTGGAACTACCCAATAATGAAGGGAAGATTGTTGTTCAATTCTTAAAGTACTACATCTTTGCAAGATTTGGCACATCTCGGACTATTATTAGTGATGGAGGTTCGCATTTTTGCAACCGGCTATTTGCATCCGCATCAAGTAAATACGAAGTGAAATATAAAGTGGCAACGCCATATCATCCCCAAATGAGTGGCCAAGTCGAGGTGTTGAATCGGGAGATTAAGATTATCTTGGCTAAGACCGTGAATGCAAATAGTTTGAATCGGTCTCGAAAGCTAGATGATGCTCTTTGGGCGTATCGCACTGCTTACAAGACTCCAATTGGCATGTCCCTATATCAACTGGTTTTTGGAAAGTCTTGTCACCTACCGATTGAACTTGAACACAAAGTACTATGGGCATTAAAGGCATTAAATCTGGATTGGGTAAATGCTTCGAAAGGGAGAGTAGATCAGCTGAACGAAATGGAAGAATTCAAGTTTAGAGTGTATGAAAGTTCAGCTCTCTACAAGGAGAAAATGAAGGAATGGCATGACTCTAAAATCCTTAGGAGAGAATTTCAAGTTGGAGACTTTGTGTTGCTGTACAATTCTCGACTGAGAGAGAAGTTTAAAACCAAGGCTATAAATAAGCACTCGTAGTGATTGGATTATTGTGGGTTCAAATCGAGAGAGTGAAACTTAAGTCTTGTTCTACCTATCTAGCTCGAGAGAGTAAATGGAGTGAGGTTGTGGGCCGGTTTTCATGTATAGTCCATTGAGGTTCGAGAGAACTCAATTGAACCGAGGTAGTTGTTTGAAAGAAAGCTACCTCATCTAGGGTCCATTCTACTCGCGAAGATTTAGTAACTTTTAGCAATTAGCTAACACCCATTTAGCGTAATTGGCAGTTGATTGGTCATTCCCCCAAATATTCTAAATCATTTGATCACCCCTGTTATTTGTTGTTGCCGTAATTGCTAATTGATATCCAATTCCCCCACTTGACATTTCTGTCTCCCTTTTTGACTTATTTAAGTGATTCCGATAATTTCTATTCCTACAACAAATTAAATCACATTTACTACCTCGTAATTGACTTCAAGCATATACTACTCCCTGTGGGTTCGACCCCAACTCTTCCTTGGGTTTATACTAAATAACGATCGTCTACACCTAGAATCGTATAAGATGTACTTGAGACGTTAATCACTATACCCTAAAAAACCCTAAATCCTTGTCTCTAAACCATAGGGCTAAACCCTAAACCCCAAGCCTTATGAAAGATTAAGAAACCCTAAACGCTAAGAAAACCTAAACCCTAAAAAACTCTAAAAACCTTTAAAAACCCTAAACTTAAAATACCCCAAAACCCCTATAAATGTCTTTAAAACCCTAAACCCTAAACTTAAAACCCTATGCCCTAAATCCTAAGAAACCCTAAACCTTAGGAAACCCAAAATCCTAAAAAACCCTAAGACACCCTAAAAACCATTAAAACCCCTAATGGTAAAAAATCCAAAACCTAAAACACACTAAAAAAAATCCTAAACCCTAAGAAACCCTAAACAATAAATCCTAAACACTAAAAAATCCTAAACCTTAAACCCTATACCTTAGGGCCTAAACCCTAAACCCTAAATCTTAGGCCTAAACCCTAAACATTAGGAAACCCTAAAAAAACCTTTAAAACCCCTAAAAACCTTTTAAAACTCATAAGCCCTAAACTTTAAACCCTCAAAAACTCAAAAAAATCCATAAACCTAAAACCGCAAGCCCTAAACCCTACGAAAACCTAAACCTTATAAAACCTTTAAAATCCCTAAACCTTAAATATCCTAAAAAAAAACCCTTTAAAATCCTAAACCCTAAAGAAAACCTAGGACCTAAATCCTCAGAAACCCTAAAGCGTAAGAAACCTTAAACCCTAAAAAACCCTAAGAAACCTTAAAACCCTTGAAAACCCTAATCGTAAAAAACCCTATACCTAAAAAACACTAAAAACCCTAAATACTAAAAAAACACTACACCTAAAACCCTAAACCCTATGAAACTTTAAACCATAAACCCTATACCTTACGACCTAAACCCAAAACCCTAAATCTTAGGCCTAAACCTTAAACCCTGAGAAACCCTAAAAAAACCCTAAAACCCCTAAAAAACTTTTAAAACCCTAAACTTAAAAAACCATAAGCCCTAAAGCCTAAACTCTAAAAAACTCAAAAAAGTCCCTAACATAAAACCCTAAGACCTAAACCCTAAACTCTAAAACACCCTAAAACCTAACATATGCTAAGAAACCCTACAAAACCTTAAAATCTCAAAACCTAAAAACCCTTAAAAAAAACCCTAAGAACTAAACCTAAATCCTAGACCTTAGGTCATAAACCCAAAACCCTAAACCTTTAATCCTAAACCCTAAACCCTAAGAAACCCTATACCATAAGCCCTAAGAAACCCTAAACCTTAACCTTAAGAAAACCTAAACCTTAAGAAATTCTAAATGCTAAGAAACCCTAAAACCTAAAAACCATCAAAACATTAAATAAAACCCTAACAAAATCCCTAAAATACCTTTAAAACCCTAAACCTACAAATCCTAAAAAAAACCTAAGACTTAAACCCTAAACCTAAATCCCTAAGCCCTAAGAAACTCTTAACGTTAAACCTTAAACCCTAAACCTAAATCCCTAAGCCCTAAGAAACTCTTAACATTAAACCTTAAACCCTAAGAAACCCTAAACCGTACAGCCTAAGACACCTTAAGAAAAAACCTAAGAATCCCTAAACCCTAAATCTTAAGGCCTAACCCCTAACTAACTCTAAGCCCTAAAAACCCTAAGAAACCCTAAACTCTAAGAAACTCCAAACCATAAACCCTAAGAAACACAAAACCCTTAACACTAAGAAACCTAAATCCTAAAATACCTTTTAAACTCTAAATCCTAAAAAACCCTAAACCTATAAACCCTAAAAAATCCTACACCTAAAAAAAACCCTAAGCCTTACCCTAAACCCTAAACCTTAAAATTATAAACCTTAATATCTAACAAACCCTAAACCCTGAACCCTAACAAACCCTAAGCCCTAGAAAATCATAAATCCTAAAAAAACCTTAAACATCCTAAACCTAAAAAACCCTAAAACCCCAAAAATAAAAAACTTTTAAAACCCTAAAAAAACCTAATGCCCTAAAAACTAAACCGTAAAAAACCCTAAATCTAAAAACCTAAACCCTAAGAAACCCTAAGCCCTAAGAACCCCTAAACCGTTAAAAACCATAAAAGATACTAGAAAACCTTTAAAAACCCTAAACCTAAAAAACCTAGAAAACTCTAAACCTAAATATACCCTGTAAACTTAAGTCATAAACCCTAAACCGTAAACACCCTTAAAAAAACAACCTAAAACCATAAAACCTAAGAAACGCTAAACCTTATACCCTAAGAAACACTAAACCCTTGACCCTAAACCTTAGGGTTAAACCCTAAGAAACCCTAAAGTCTAAGAGAACCTAAAACCTAAAAAACCCTAAAAACCCTAAACCATAAACCTAAAAAATCTAAAACCCTAAGCCCAAAGCACCGAAAACCCTAGAAAAACGTAAGCCCTAAACCCTAAACCCTAAACCCCAAAAACCTAAATCCTCAGAAACGCTAAATCCTATACCCTAAGAAATCCTAAATCCTTAACCCTAAACCTTAGGGCTAAACCCTAATCCCCAAGCCTTATGAAACCCTAAACCCTACGAAAACCAAAACCCTAAAAACCTTTAAAACCCCTAAACCTAAAATACCCTAAAAAAATTAAAAACCCCTTTAAAACCCTAAACCCTAAAAAACCTAAACCTAAAATCCCAAACCCTAAGAAACCCTAAACGCTAAACATTATACCCTAAGAAATCCCCCAAGCCTTATGAAACACTAAGAAACCTTAAACCCTAAGAAAACCTAAACCCTAAAAACCTTTAAAAACCCTTATCCTAAAATACCCTAAAAACAAACCCTTAAAGACCCTAAACCCTAAAAACGCTAAACTTAAAACCCTATGCCCAAAATCCCAAGAAACCCTAAATCCTACGAAATTCTAAACCTTAAGAACGCCAAAACCCTAAGAAACCCTAAAAACCCTAAACCTAAAACCCGAAATCCAAAGAAACCCTAAACGATAAATCATAAACCCTAAACCTTAAACCCTAGACCTTAGGGTCTAAGCCCTAAATCTTAGGCCAAAACCCTAAACATTAAGAAACCCAAAAAACCCCTAAAAAAACCCAAAAAACCTTTTAAAACATTAAACCTAAAAAACCTAAGCCTTAAACCCTAAGCCCTAAGAAACTCAAAAAAATCACTAAACCTAAAACCCTAAGCCCTAAACCCTAAGAAAACCTTAACCCTAACATACGCTAAGAAACCCTAAGAAACACGAAACCCTAAACCTTAAACCGTTATAAACCCTAAGCTCTAAGAAACCCTAATACCGTAAAACCCAAATCCTAAGAAATCCTAAACCCTAAACCCTATGAAACCCTAAAACCCATTAAAAACTCTAAACCTAAAAACCCGAAAAAGAAACACTTTAAAACCCCTAAAAATCATTTGAAACATTAAGCCTAAAAACCCTAAAAAACATTAAGGCTTACACCCAAATTTATCCTAAAAAAAAAACCTTAAAACCTACGAAACTCTAAACCCTAAACCATAAAACTCCCAAAACCCTTTAAGAACACTAAATGATAAACCCTTAAAAACCCATAAGCCCTAATCCCAAACCCTAAGAAACCCCAAACCCTATATCCTAAACCCAAAAAACACTAACCCTAAATCTTAGGGCAAAACTCTAAACCCCAAGCCTTATGAAACACTAGGAAACCCTAAACCGTAAGAAACCCTAAACTCTAAGAAAACCTAAACCCTAAAAAAACCTTAAAAACACTAAACCTAAAACACCCTAAAAACCCTTAAAACCCCTAACCCCTAAAAAAAACCCTAAGCCCAAAACCCAAAGAAACCCTAAGCCTTAAGAACCCCTAAACCGTAAAAAGCCATAAAAATCCTAAAAAACCATTAAAACCCCTGAACCTAGAAAAACTCTAAACCTAAAAAAAACCCTAGAAAACTTAAGCCCTACACCATAAACCCTTAAATAAAAAACTTAAACTTAAAACCCTAAACCCTAAAAACCCTTAAATAAAACACCTAAACTTAAAACCCTAAGAAACCCTAAATGCTAAACCCTATACCCAAAGAAACCCTAAACCCTAAGAAATTAAAAAAACCCTAAAAACCCTAAACCCTAAAAACCCTATAAAAACCCTAAATCTATAACCCTAAGCCCTAAGAACCCCTAAATAATAAAAAATCATAAAAATACTTTAAAAACCCTAAACAGAAAAGAAACTCTAAACCTAAAAAACGCTAGAAAAACTTAAGCCCTAAACCCTAAACCCTAAAAATCCTTAAAAAAACCTAAACCTAAAACCCCAAACCCTAAGAAACCCTAAACGCTAAACTCCATACCATAAGAAACCCTAAATCCTTAACTCTAAACCATAGGGATATATCCTAAACCCAAAGCCTTATGAAACACTAAGAAACCCTAAACCTTAAGAAAACCTAAACCCAAAAAAACCTTAAAACCTTTTAAAACCCTAAACCTAAAATACCCTAAAAAAACTATAAAACCCTTTAAAACCCTAAACCCTAAAAAAACCCTAAACTTAAAACCCTATACCCTAAATCCTAAGAAATCCTAAACCTTAAGAAACCCAAAATCCTATAAAACCCTATGAAACCCTAAAAACCATAAAAAAAACCTAATCGTAAAAAACCCTAAACCTAAAAAACACTAAAAAAAAAACCTAAACCCTAAAAAACCCTAAACCTAAAACCCGAAAACCTAAGAAATCCTAAACAATAAATCCTAAACCCTAAGAAAGCCTCAACCTTAAACCGTATACCTTAGGGCCTAAACCCTAAACCCTAAATCTTAGGCCTAAACCCTAAACATTAAGAAACCCTAAAAAAACCATTAAAACCCCTAAAAACCTTTAAAAACACTAAACCTAAAAAACCCTTAATAAAATCATAAGCCCTAATCTCTAAACCCTAAAAAACTCTAAAAATCCTTAAACCTAAAAGCCTAAGCCCTAAATCCTAAACTACAAAATCCTAAACACTAACATACGCTAAGAAACCCTACGAAACACTAAACCGTAAACCCTAAGAAACTCTAAACCTTAAACCCTTATAAACCCTAAGTTCTAAGAAACTCTAATACCCTAAAACCTAAACCCTAAACCCTATGAAACTCTAAAAACCTTTCAAAACTCTAAACCTAAAAATTCTTAAAAAAAAACCTTTAGAACCCCTAAAAAACCTTTAAAAACCTAAAAAACACTAAGCCCTACACCATAATTTACCCTAAAAATCATTTAAAAAAACCGTAAACCCTAAGAAACCCAATGAAACCCTAAACCCTAAGAAAACCTAAACCCCAAAAAAACTAAGAAACCCTAAACCATAAAAAACCTAAAAAAAACCCTAAACCTAAAAAAACCCTAAACTCTATACCCTAAACCCTAAAACCTAAGAAACCTTAAACCATAAACCCTTAAAAAACCATAAGCCCTAAACCCAAACCCTAAGAAACCCCAAACCCTAAACCCTAAAAAACAACAAAAAATCTTTAAAAACTCTAAACTTAAAAAACCCTTAATAAATCCTAAACATAACAAACCCAAAAAAAATAACCTAAACCCTAAACCCTAGAAAAACCCTAAACCCTACACCATAAAAGACCCAAAAAAACCCTAAGAAACCTTAAACGCTAAACTCTAAACCCTAAGAAACCACAAACACTAAACCCTAAGAAACACTAAACCCTAAACCTTAGGGATAAACCCTAAACGGCAAGCCTTATGAAACTATAAAAAACACTAAACCCTAAGAAACTCTAAATCCTAAGAAAACCTAAACCCTAAAAAACCCTAAAAACCTTGTAAAACCCTAAAACTAAAAAAACCCTTAATAACCCTAAACCCTAATAAATTCCTTAATCTAAAACACTAAGCCCTTAGCGCTAAGAAACCCTAATCACTAAGAACGCCTAAACCGTAACAAACCATAAAAATCCTAAGCCCTAAGTACCACTAAACTGTAAAAAATCATAAAAAATACTAAAAAATCTCTAAACCTAAAAATACCCTAGAAAAACTTAAGCCATAAACCCTAAAAAACCTTAAACAAAAAACCTAAAAGCCTAAACCCTAAAAAAAACCCTAAACCATAAAAAACCCTATACCCTAAACCCTAAAAAACCCTAAACCTAAAGCCCTAAACACAAAACCCTAAGAAACCCTTAACCCTAAAAATCCCTCAACCCTAAACTCTAAGAAACCCTAAACCTTAAAAACCCCTCAGCCCTAAACCCTAAGAAAACCTAATTCCTAAATAATTAGAAACCCTTAACCCTAAAAAACCATTAAAAAATCCTTTACAAAACCATAAAAAAAACCTAAACCTAAAAACTCTAAAAAAATTCTAAGCTCTAAACCCTAAATATACCTAAAAGACCCCTAAATTCTAAACCCTAAACCCGAAATTCTAAACCCTAAAAAACCCTAGGAATCCCTAAACCCTAACAAACCCTTTAAAATATTTAAAAACCCTAAGAATTTCTAAACCCTAAACCAAGAAAATGATCAAAATAGTCCTTAATGTATGGACTTAGATTGATTTGGTCCCTCATATATACAACTTATGGAAAAGGTCCTCTATCTATGTTAAAAACTTATCAATTTAGTCTTTCACCCTAAAATCCTAACAACACAAAAAAATTCTATCTAATTAAACAGAAATGTGTAATTCACGTTACATACAAAAATCTTAAACAAAACCTCTGTCTTCTTGGATCAGTTCCAAAGCATGAAAACTCCCGCCTTTCAACAAAAAAAATTCCCGCCTTTCCAACAAAAAACCCATTTTCTTGTAAAATAAATCGACACAAGTTTTTCCATTGTTGAATGATGTTAATCAAAAGAAACTCCAAGGGATCGAGCCCCTGTTATGGTAAGAATTTATCTTGCTTTTAGTCGAGGCAATCTATTTGGTATTCAAAATTTGTAGGGTTGTTAGTACTATTTTTCCAATCGTTTTATATAAGATTCATTTTTTTGTTTTTGGTGATATGAAAATCTACCGTTTTGATTTTTTACTGTTGGCTTTTTTGGTTTGTGTATTCAAGAATATTTAGAAGTTATGGTGTACAAAATATACATGTATAGTAACACCTATAATGTGGTTATAATCAACTAAAATATGTAAAATCACTAAGAAACCCTAAAATCTAAAAACCCGAAAAATATTTTTAAAAAACCTTAAAGAAAATCCTAAAAACCCTTTAAAAGCCTAAACCAAAAAAACCCTAAGACTTAAACCCTAAACCCTAAACCCTAAACCTAAAACCCTAAGTCCTAAAAAACCCTTAACCCTAAATCGTAACGCCTAAGACACCTTAAAAACCCTAAGAATCCCTAAATCTAAATCGTAAAAAACCCTATTACCTAAAATACTAAACTTTAATCGCTAACAAATCCTAAACCATGAAACCTAACAAACCCTAAACTCTAAAAACCATTAACCCTAAAAAAAAACTAAACGCTAAACTCTAAACCATAAATCCGAAAAAAACCTTAAAAACCATAAACATAATAAAACCTTAAACCCCTAAAAAAAACTTTTAAAACCCTAAAAAAACCCAATGCCCCTAAACCCTAACAAAACCCTATGCCCTAAGAACCCTTAAACCGTAAAAAACCATAAAAAAACCTTGAAAACCCTAAACCTAAAATAAAAAAAACTCTAAACCTAAAAATACCCTTAAACAAAAAACCTAAAACCCTAAACCCTAAGAAACCCTAAGCCTTAAATCCAAAAATTCTAAAAAAAAACCCTAAACCCTAAACCCTAAGAAACCATAAACCGTAAACCATAAACCCTAAACCCTAAACACTAAAAAATCCTAAACCTAATGCCCTAACTACTAAACCCCAAGAAATCCTAAACCATAAAAAACCCTCAGTGCCAAACTCTAAGAATCCTAGACCCTAAAAAACCCTCAGCCCTAAACCCTAGGAAACCCTAATTCCTAAACACTTAGAAACCCCTAACCCTAAAAACCATAAAAAAATCTTTTAAGAAACCCTAAAAAACCTTTAAAAACTCTAAACCGTAAACGCCTAAACCTTAAAAAAAACCCTAATAATCCCTAAACCCTAAACCATAATAAATCCTAAATCTTAAAGCCTAAACCCTAAGCCCTAAAACCCCTAAAAAACCTAAACCCTAAATCCTAAGAAACCCTAAACCCTAAGAAACACTAAACCCTACACCTTAGGAATAAACCATAAACCCCAAGCCTTATGAAACACTAAGAAACCCGAAACCCTAAGTAAGCATAAACCCTAAAGAAAACCTTAAAAAACCCTAAAAAGAACCCTTAAAAACCCTAAACCCTAAAAAAACCCTATATCTAAAACCCTACCCTAAGTAAACCTAAACCCTAAAGAAAACCTTAAAAAACCCTTAAAAAAACCCTTAAAACCCTAAAAAAACACTATATCTAAAACCCTAATCCCTAAACGCTAAGAAACCCTAAGCCCTAAGAACCTCTAAACCGTAAACAACCATAAAAATCTTAAAAAACCTTTAAAAACTCTAAACTTAGAAAAATGCTAGAAAAACATAGGCCCTAAACCCTAAACCCTTAACCCTAAAACCCTTGAAAAAAAATCTAAACCTAAAACCCCAAACCATGAAAAACCCTAAAAGCTAAACCCTATGGTCTGCATATTCTCTAAATAGATATCGTTCATCCTAGAAATATCTTTTGACATCGAACAAGAACCACTTTTGTTGATAGAAGTTCAAGTCTTCCGGCATTAGCCCACATACCACATAGTTAGCAAAATCGGCATACCAAGGAGTTTGCATAAGAGTGTCCATGAATACCTGCTCGTCTAGGAATGAGTCATTTATGTCTAACTCAAGCTCATCTTTCTCTTTGCCCTCCAACCTATATAGGTGATCGGCCACCTGATTTTCACAACCTCTTTTATCCTTGACTTCAAAGTCTAATTCTTGCAATAACAATACCCATCTTATCAATCGTGGTTTAGCATCTTTCTTTGTGATTAAGTACCGCAGGGCTGCATGATCAGTGTGAACTACCACTTTGGTACCTAGAAAGTATGTTCAGAATTTCTCAAATGCATATACCACCGCAAGTAACTTTTGCTCTATAACAGTGTAGTTACGTTGAGCACCATTCAATGTTTTGCTTGAGTAATAGATTGGATGGAATAGTTTAATGCGCTTTTGTCCCAGAACAACACCCAACGCAGTCCCACTTGCATCACACCTCACTTCAAATGGTTCCGACCAATCTGGGCTAATAATCACCGGGGTAGAGATTAACTTCTCTTTCAAACACTTAAAGGCTGCCATACATGCGTCATCAAAGTCAAATTTTGCCTCCTCTAACAGCTTGCACAATGGGAGTGCAATTTTTGAGAAGTCTTTGATGAATATCCGGTAGAACCCGGCATGCCCCAAGAAACTATGAATACCTTTTACCGAGATTGGTGATGGTAGCTTTTCGATTACCTCAATTTTTGCCTTGTCAACCTCCAACCTCTTTTGTGATACCTTGTGACCCAAAACATTACCTTCCCTAACCATGAAGTGACATTTCTCCCAATTTAGGACTAGATTGGTTTCCACACATATTTGAAGTGCCTGCCCAAGGTGTGCCAAACATGTTTCAAAAGAATCATCCACAACTGAGAAGTCATCCATGAAGACTTCCATTGAATCTTCTACCATGTCAGCAAAAATAGACAACATGCTACGTTAGAACGTTGTCGGGGCATTACACAACCCGAAAGGCATCCTTTAGAAAGCAAAAGTATCATAGGGACAAATGAAGGTGGTTTTCTCTTGATCTTTCGGTGCAATAGAGAGTTGATTATACCCGGAATAACCATCCAAGAAGCAATACCATCCACGCTCTGAAAGCCGGACGAGCATTTGATCCATAAAGGTCATGGGGAAGTGATCTTTTTCCGTCCATCAATTTAACTTCCGATACTCCATGCATACCCTCCATCCAGTTACCGGTCTCATAGAAACAAGTTCCCCTTTCTCATTTGGGACTACCGTGATGCCCTATTTTTTGGGTACACATTGCGCCAAACTCACCCATTTGCTATCAGCAATAGGGTAGATCACACCCGCATCCAACCACTTGATTATCTCCTTTTTCACCACCTCTTGCATTGGTGGGTTCAACCTTCTTTGATACTCGACACTCGGTTTGCACTCACTATCAAGTTAAATTTTATGAGTGCAAATGTCAAGTGGAATACCCACAATGTCAGCGATAGTCCACCCTATAGCCTTGATGTACCTTCTCAACATCTCAAGAAGAAATTTTACTTTCCATTCAATCAAGTCAGCTGCAATGATAACATGCAAGGTGTTGTTTGCCCCTAAGAATGCATATCGAAGATGAGCAGGGAGTGCTTTCAACTCAAGCTTTGCTGGTTCCTCCGTGGATGGTTTGGCGGGAGGATTCTCTCAATTCTTTAGGTCAATGTCTAGCTTCAATGGGTTCCTTGAGTATTCACCTATCCCGACAGAGAAGTTACTACTTCATCATACCCTTGAACTTTGGTCTCATCATAATTTGCAAGAACAACCTCAAGAGGTTCATTCATACATATCAAATGGCTCACACTGGCCACCGCTTCATCAATTACATCAATCATTGAAATCACATGAATATCACTCGGGTATTTCATTGATTTGCACACATTAAAGGTGACCTCATTTTCGTTCACCCGAAACTTTAATTCCCCTCTTTCAACATCCACTAGCGCTCTCCCCGTTGCTAAAAATTATCTTCCAAAAATAATGGAAATTTCAGCATCAATCTCACAATCAAGAATAACAAAATCAACCGGAAAGATGAATTGATCAACCTTCACCAATATATCATAGAGTATCCCAACGGGGTGCTTGATCGACCGGTCTGCCATAAGAAGCCGCATTGTTATGGATTTCGGTTCGCCCAGCCTAAGTTGTTTATAAATTGCATAGGGCATTAGATTTATACTTGCCCCCAAATCACATAGAGCTTTAGCAAATTGAAGCATACCGATAGTTCATGTGATGGTGAATGCCCCCGGGTCTTCTTTCTTTGTAATCATCTCGCTAGTCATAATGGCACTACAATTATGAGAAAATGTGATTGTCTCGAAGTCCATGCTTCTTTTCTTGGTGACTAACTCCTTCATTAATTTGGCATAACCCGACATCTACAACAATGCTTCCACTAACGGTAGATTTATAGAAAGTGTCTTGAACACGGATAGGAACTTCTTGAACTTCTCGAACTTCTCATCCTCATTTTTCTTCTTGAGACGTTGAGGAAATGGAGGA
>JAJONR010032267.1:0-35491 GCA_029582245.1 Solanum etuberosum
TGGATTTCGGTTCGCCCAGCCTAAGTTGTTTATAAATTGCATAGGGCATTAGATTTATACTTGCCCCCAAATCACATAGAGCTTTAGCAAATTGAAGCATACCGATAGTTCATGTGATGGTGAATGCCCCCGGGTCTTCTTTCTTTGTAATCATCTCGCTAGTCATAATGGCACTACAATTATGAGAAAATGCATTGTCTCGAAGTCCATGCTTCTTTTCTTGGTGACTAACTACTTCATTAATTTGGCATAACCCGACATCTACAACAATGCTTCCACTAACGGTAGATTTATAGAAAGTGTCTTGAACACGGATAGGAACTTCTTGAACTTCTCGAACTTCTCATCCTCATTTTTCTTCTTGAGACGTTGAGGAAATGGAGGAACTATTTAGGAAAGAGGTTGCACACTCCTTGGAGTTGAGGTGGCCTTTTCTTTATCTTTTTGCAACTCTTTGATGTGACTTTGCTAATGATTTTCCTCGTTCTTGTTGAGCATATCACGTTCTGGTATTTGAATGGGATTCTCTTCCTCATCACTATCTTTCTCTTCTTCATGAGCTTTCACCCGATCATCATCTTTTGCATTACCAACTGCTATCTTTCCACTTCGAGTCACAACCACCAAATGTGATAATCACACCTCAAAGTAGTTGTGTATTCAGCTTCACCCCTTTCGATTACCTTAGGTTCCAATTGTGCTGAAAGTTGGCTTAGTTGACCCTCAAGTTATTTGATTGCATCAGCGTGGGAATTCACTCTATTATTCAATGATGAGAAATCAACTTTCATTTCTTTAAGCATATCATCTGATCGTTCAACCTTGTCTAGGATACGCGACAACAATTCATCCATTTTCAAATCATTCGAACTACCCTTTGATCTTGGGTTGCCACTTGATTGCGTGTGGTACTCTTTATGACTCTCTTCTCTCCTCCAAGAGTCGTTTTGTTCATTCCAATCTTGATAGTATCGTCTTCCCTCTTCTTCCTTATGTGAGTTCCAACCTTGATTCCCACGCACCTTAATATATCTCAGTGAGAACCCTCCTCAATTCTCAACACTCTTCTTACTTCTTTGGGTTCACCCACATTTTCTAGCACTTGTTTTTGTAACAACTCCATTTCGGACAGCATTTTGCTAATATTCTCATCCCTTTCTTTCTCTTTGTCAAGTTGTTCTTGTGTCATCCTAAAGTTAAAAGGGGAAACTCGGTCCTCTTGAGTGTACCACGCCTGATTTATCTTTGTCATTTCATCAAGAAAGGACGAGGCTACCTCAAATGGCTGCAACATTATTTCTCCCTGAGCCAACTGGTCAGCCACTCCTTTGTTCACTGAGTCTAAACTCCGGTAAAAATACTGAAGTATCACATCACCCGACAGCCCATGAGTAGGATATTGTAATAGCAACTTCCGAAATCTCAGCCAAGTTTCATGAATTGGTTCCCCTTCTATCCGCTTGAAGATTTGGATGTTGTGATGCAATTTCACCATCTTTGAGGGTGGAACTAATCTCAAGTAGAATGCTTCGGTGAGATCCTCCCATGATAGAATAGAGTCTCTCGGTAGCTCTACTAGCCATTTGGTTGCTTCCCCCATTAGAGAAAAAGGGAACAATCACAGCTGAATTGATTCTTGCGAAATATCCTTGAGTGAGAACGGAATGCACATCTCCACAAAGTTCTGAATATGCTCATGAGGGTTCTCATGATCTAACCCTCCAAATGTGCCTTTAGCTTGCAAGAGTTGTAGCATTGTACTTGTCACATGGAATGCAACATGGTCCTCAACCAGAGGTAGGCGAATAGCACCTACGCCCCCCAATAGAGCTCATTGGCTTGCAAGAAATCGCTACCATCATCTTGGTGACAAAGTTGATTTACGGTGCTTTCATTTGCACTCATCCTGTCACCTGATCACCACAGCTTACAACAAAAAGGTAAGTTGATTCAACTACAACACAAATAGATCACAGTTCAACTTCAATAATTGAATTATAAACAACACCACTCCCCGGCAGCGGTGTAATTTTTATTAACCTCTTAACTACACCTCATCCGATTCTAGGTGCAGACGATCGTTAATTAGTATAAACCCAATAAAAAGTTGGGGTCGAACCCACAGGGAGTAGTATATGCTTGAATTCAATTACGAGGTACTAAATGTGATATAATTTGTTGTAGGAATATAAATTATGGGAATCACTTAAATAAGTCAAAAAGGGCGACAAAAATGTCAAGTGGGGGGATGTGATATCAATTAGCAATCACGGCAACAACGAATAACAGAGGTGATCAAATGATTTAGAAGTATTTGGGGGAATGACCAATCAACTGCCAATTACGCTAAATGGGTGTTAATTACTAAAAGTTACTAAATCTTCGCGAGTAGAATGGACCATAGATGAGGTAGCTTTTTCTCAACCAACTACCTCGCTTCAATTAAGTTCTCTCGAACCTCAACAGACTAAACATGAAAACCAACCCACAACCTCACTCCATCTACTCTCTCGAGCTAGATAGGTAGAACAAGACTTAAGATTCACTCTCTCGAGCTGAACCCAGAATAACCCAATCACTATGAGTGCTAATTTATAGTCTTGGTTTTAAACTTCTCTCTCAAGCAAGCATAAAACACTAGGAACAATGAATTAAACATTCAATACAGCTAAATAACAATAGCCATAAATAAGACCCACTTCGATTTAGCAAAACAATCAATAATTTATAACACCCATCAGCTAAATTAAGCAATTAATCACATGGTCAAACCCCCAAGATTGGGATTTTAGCTAGTCATCATAAAAAGTGAGAATTCAATACCTACTACATGCTCCATGATTGGGTATTGATTTCCAAAACTTTAAAATGAGTAAACTTGGCTTTTATTACAAAACCCAACTCGAAAATCTACTTTAAAACTGAGAACAGTTCATTTTTATTCTGGAAATGAGTTTCTCAATGTTTGGATGCCTTCTCTCTCTCTTCAAAATATCAATTTATACTGATCCAAAATTTGGCCTTTTGGGTAAATTGGCGAGGAAAGTTGGGCTTCGCCGACTGGTCGGTGACTCACCAAACGCCCATGTCCATCGCCTTCGAGTTTAATGTTTTCATCCAATTATGCATTGTAACTTTAGGCGATCTAAGTCGGGGTGCCGATGGATTTTGCGTTTCGCCCTTCGCTCCTTTGGATCGCCAATATGCTTGCATCTTTATGGCGCATTCTGTAACTTTTGGCGGTCTAAACTTTCTTCGCCGATGCAGTCGGTGCTTCGCCGATAGGGTTTGTGCCTCGCCCAATTTCTCTCATCCTCAGGGCTGGTATGCTGGAAGTTTGGGCGGAGTGATGAGCCACTCAACTGTTCGCCGAGTGGTCTTCACCTCTTCAGCTTTTTAGCTCATTTTGCCCGGTTATGTCCTTGTCTTGCTCCTTAGCCTTCATAGCTGCAAATCAACACTTTAACATCAGTTTAGAGCATACATTAGGTATTTGAGGACACTTATACTATCAAAATAAATCCCTAAATGAGCCAAAATCTTGGACTCATCTAAAACCCTCAACCTAAAAAACATTAAAAAAAACCTAAACACTAAAAAATCCTAAACCTAAAACCCTAAACGCTAAATCCTAAACCCTGAGAAACCCTAAACCTTAGGGCCTAAACCTTAAACTCTAAATCTTATGCCTAAACCCTAAACCCTGTGAAACCCTAAAAACCTTTTAGAATCCTAAACCTAAAAAACACCAAAGAAACCATAAGCCCTAAAATCTAAAACACTCAAAAAAAGTCCCTTCACCTAAAACCCTAAGGCCTAAACCCTAAACCCCAAGAAACCTTAAACCCTAACATACGCTAAGAAACCCTAAAAAATATTAAAAACTCTAAACCTTAAAACCCTTTAAAAAGCCCTAAGCCCTAAACATTATACCCTAAACCTTAGGTCATAAATCCTAAACCCAAAGAAACCCTATACCATAAGCCCTAAGAAACCGAAATCCTAAACCTTAAGAAAATCTAAACCCTAAGAAACCTTAAACGCTAAGAAACCCTTAACCCTAAAAACCCTAAAAATATTTTTAAAAAATCCTAAAGAAAACCTTTAAAAGCCTAAACCAAAAAAATCCTAAAAAATCCTAAGCCTTAAACCCTAAACCTAAAACCCTAACTCCTAAGAAATCCTAAGAAACCCTTAACCCTAAACCATAAATCGTAAAGCCTAAGACACCATAAAAAACCCTACGAATCCCTAAACCTAAACTGTAAAAAACCCTATTCCCTAAAATTCTAAACCTTAATCGCTAACAAACCCTAAACCATGAACCCTAACAAACCCTAAGCTCTAAAAACCATTAACCCTAAAAAAAAAGGAAACGCTAAACCCTAAAAAACCTTTAAAAACCCTAAACATAATAAACCCTAAAACCCCTAAAAAACTTTTAAAACCCTAAAAAAAACCTAATGCACTAAACTCTAAACCCTAACAAAACCCTAAATCTAAAACCCTAAGAGCCCTTAAACCGTAAAAAACCTTAAACCTAAAAAACCATAAAATAAACTCTAAACCTAAAAATACCTTAGAAAAACTAAAGCCATAAACACTAAACTCTAAAATCCCTTAAACAAAAAACAAAAAACCCTAAACCCTAAGAAACCCTAAGTCTTAAACCCAAAAACTCTAAAAAAAAAACCTAAACCCTAAACCCTAAACACTAATAACCCTAAACCTAAAGCCCTAAATACTAAACCCTTAGAAACCCTAAACCCTAAAAAACCCTCAGTGCTAAATTCAAAGAACCCTAAATCCGAAAAACTCTCAGCCTTAACCCTAAGAAACCCTAATTCCTAAACACTTAGAAACCCTTAACCCTAAAAACCCATTAAAAATCTTTTAAGAAACCCTAAAAAACCTTTAAAAACTCTAAGCCCTAAACAATAAACCCTAAATATCCCTAAAAACCCCTAAACTCTAAACCCTAAACCCCTAAACCCTTATAACATTTAAAAAACCATAAGAATCCCTAAACCCTAAACTATAAGAAATCCTAAATCTTAAGGCCTAAACCCTAAACCCTAAGCCCTAAAAATCCTAAGAAAACCTAAACTCTGAATCCTAAGAAACCATAAACCCTAAGAAACACTAAGCCCTACACCTTAGGGTTAAACCCTAAACTCCAAGCCTTATGAAACACTAAGAAACCCTAAACCCTAAGAAAATCTAAACTCTAAAAAACACTAAAAAAACCTTAAAAACTCCTGAAAAGAACCCTTAAAAACTCTAAACGCTACAAAACTCTATATCTAAAACCCTAAGCCTTAAACGCTAAAAAACCCTAAGCCCTAAGAACCCCTAAAGTGTAAAAAACCATAAAAATCCTAAAAAACCTTTAAAAACTCTAAACCTAATAAAACTCTAAACCTAGAAAAATGTGAGAAAAACTTAAGCCCTAAACCTTCAACCCAAAGACCCTTGAAAAAAAGCCTAAACCTAAAACCCCAAACCCTAACAAACCCTAAACGCTAAACTCTATACCTTAACAAACCCTAAATACTTAACCCTAAACCCCAAGCCTTTTGGAACACTAAGAAACCCTAAACCCTAAGAAACCCTAAACACAAAAAAACCCTAAAAACCTTTAAAATCCGTAAACCAAAAATACCATAAAAAACACTAAAATACCCTTTAAAACCCTAAAAACCCCTAAACTTAAAACCATATGCCCTAAATCCTAAGAAACCCTAAGAAAGCTTAAACCTTAAGAAACCCTAAGAAACCTTTAAAAACCCTAAACCTAAAAACCTAAACCCTAAAAAATCCCTAAACCTAAAACCCAAAACCCTATAAAACCCTAAACGATAAGTCCTAAACTGTATAAACCCTATACCTTAGGGCCTAAACCCTAAACCCTAAATCTTAGGCCTAAACCCTAAACATTAAGAAACCCTAAAAATACCCTAAAAACCATTTAAAACCCTAAAAAACCATAAGCCCTAAACCGTAAAAAATTCAAAAAAAATCCCTAAACCCTAACATACGCTAAGAAACACTAAACGCTTAACCCTAAGAAACTCTAAACCTTAAACCCTTATAAACCCTAGGCTCTAAGAAACCTTAATACCCTTAAACCTAAACCCTAAAATTTCCTAAACCCTAAGAAACCCTATACCTATGAAACCCTAATACCCTAAACCATAAACCCTATGAAACCTTTAAAACCTTTAAAAACTCTAAACCAAAAAACCCTAAAAGTAAACCCTTTTAAACCCCTAAAAACCTTTAAAACCCTTAAACCTAAAAAGCCCTAAAAATCATAAATAAAAGACCCTAAACCATATGAAACCCTAAACCATAAGAATCCCCTAAACCCTAAAAAACCTAAAAAAAACCTTAAAACCCTTGTCCTAAGAAACCCTAAACATGAAACTCTAAAATCTAAAACCTTAACACTAAGAAACCCTAAACCGTAAACCCTTAAAAAACAATAAGCCCTAAACCCAAAACCTAAACCCAAAAAAAAATACTAAGAAACCCTAATCCCTAAAAACCACCAAAAAAATCTATAAAAACTCTAAACATAAAAAAACCCTTAAAAACCCCTAATCCTAACAAACCCAAAAAAACACCCTAAACCTTAAACCCTAAAAAAACCCTAAACCCTACACCCTAAAAGACCCAAAAAAAAAACCCTAATACATACCCTATACCCTAAGAAACCCTAAACCCTACGAAAACCTAAACCCTAAAAAACCCTAAAAACCTTTAAAACCCTAAACCTAAAATACCCTAAAAACATTAAAAAACCCTTTAAAATCCTAAACCCTAAAAAACCTAAACCTAAAATCCCAAACACTAAGAAACCCTAAACGCTAAACACTATACCCTAAGAAATCCTAAACACTTAACCCCAAGCCTTATGAAACACTAAGAAACCTTAAACTTAAAATCCTAAAAACCTTTAAATACCCTAAAAACCCTTTCAGACCCTAAACCCTAACCCCTAAAAAACCCATAACTTAAAACCTTATGCCCTAAATCCCAAGAAACCCTAAACCCTAAGAAACTCTAAACCTTAAGAAAGCCAAAACACTAAGAAATCCTTTAAAACCCCTAATCGTTAAAAACACTAAAAAACCCTAAACCCTAAGGAACCCTAAACGATAAATCCTAACCCTAAGAAACCCTAGACTTTAGGGCCTAAACCCTAAACCGTAAATCTTACGCCAAAACCCTAAACATTAGAAAACCCTAAAAAATCCTAAAAACCCCTAACCCAAAAAAAAAACCCTAAATCTAAAACCCTAAGCCCAAAACCAAAAGAAACCCTAAGCACTAAGAACTCCTAAACCGTAAAAAACCATAAAAATCCTAAAAAAAATCTTTAATAACCCTAAACCTAAAAAAACACTAAACCTAACAAAACCCTAGAAAACTTACGCCCTAAAGCCTAAACCCTAAAAACCCTAAAATAAAAAAACCTAAACTTAATACCCTAAACCCTAAGAAACCCTAAATACTAAATGCTATACCCAAAGAAACCCTAAACCCTTCACCCTAAACCATAGGGCTAAACCCTAAGAAACCCTAAACCCAAAGAAATAAAAAATCCCTAAAAAACCTTTAAAAACCCTAAACCCTAAACCTTAATGACCCTAAACCCTAAAAAACCGTAAATCTAAAACGCAAAGCCCTAAGAACCCCTAAATCATAAAAAACCATAAATATCCTAAAAAACCTTTAAAACCCCTAAACCTAATAAAAACTCTAAACCTAAAAAACCCTAGAAAAACTTAAGCCCTAAACCCTTAAAAAAACCTAAACCTAAAACCCCAAAACCCTAAGAAACCCTAAACGCTAAACCCTATACCCTAAGAAGCCCTAAATCCTTAACTTTAAACCATAGGGCTAAACCCTAAACCCCAAGCCTTATGAAACACTAAGAAATCCTAAATCCTAAGAAACCCTAAACTCTAAGAAAATCTAAACCCTAAAAAACCTTTAAAAATACTAAACCTAAAAAAACCCTTAAAAACCCTAACCCCTAAAAAACATAAATCTAAAACCCTAAGCCGTAAACCCAAAGAAACCCTAAGCCCTAAGAACCCCTAAACCGTAAAATACAATAAAAATCCTAAAAAACCGTAAAAAACCCTAAACCTGAAAGCCTAAGAAACCCTAAAACCCTCAGCCCTAAACTCTAAGAAACCATAAACCTTAAAAACCCCTCAGCCCTAAACCCTAAGAAACCTAACTCCTAAACAATTGGAAACCCTTAACCCTAAAAAACCATTAAATATTCTTTAACAAAACCCTAAAAAAAACCCAAACCTAAAAACCCTAAAATAAAATAAACCCTAAACCCTAAATATCCCTAAAAGACCCCTAAATTCTAAACCCTAAACCCGAAATTCTAATACCCTAAAAAACCATTAAAAAAAACCCTAAGAATCCCTAAACCCTTAAAAACATTTTAAAAGCCCTAAGAATCCCTAAACCCTAAATCATAAATCTTAATATTTAAACCCTAAACCCTAAGCCCTAAAAACCCTAAGAAACCCTAAACCGTAAACCCTAAACCTTATGAAACACTAAGAAACCCTAAATACGAAGAAACCCTAAACTCTAAGAAAACCTAAACCCTAAAAAAACCTTTAAAACAGTACACCTAAAAAAATCCTTAAAAACCCTAACCCCTAAAAAAATCCTAAATCTAAAACCCTAAGCCCTAAGAACCCCTAAACCGTAAAAAACCATAAAAATCCTTTAAAAACCTTTAAAAATCCTAAACCTAAAAAACTCTAAACCTAAAAAAAACCAGAGAAAAACATAAGGCCTAAACCCTAAACACCCTTAAATAAAAAACCTCAACCTAAAATCCTAAACCCTAAGAAAACCTAAACGCAAAACCCTATACCCAAAGAAACCCTAAACCCTTCACCCTAAACCTTAGGGCTAAACCCTATGAAACCCTAAACCCTAAGAAATAAAAAAACCCTAAAAAACCTTTTAAAACCCTAAACCCTATAAAAACCCTAAATCTAAAACCCTAAGCCCCAAGAACCCTTAAATCATAAAAACCCATAAAAATCCTAAAAACCCTGTAAAACCCCTAAACCTAAATAAACTCTAAACCAAAAAAAAACCCTAGAAAACTTAAGCCCTAAACCCTAAACCCTAAAAAATCCTTTAAAAAATCATAAGCCCTAAACTTGAAACCCTAAAAAACTCAAAAAAATCCTTCAACCTAAAACCCTAAGCCCTAAACCCTAAACCAAGAAGCCCTAAACCCAAACATACGCTAAGAAACCCTAAGAAATACTAAACCATAAACCCTAAGAAACTCTAAACCTTAAACCCTTATAAACCTTAAGCTCTAACAAACCCTAATACCCTAAAACCAAAACCCTAAGAAATCCTAAACCCTAAACCCTAAGAAACCCTTTACCTAAGAAACCCTAATACCCTAAACCCTATGAAACCCTAAAAACAATTAAAAATTCTAGACCTAAAAACTAAAAAAAAAAAACCTTTAGAACCCCTAAAAACCTTTAAAAACCTTAAAGCTAAAAAAAACTAAGCCCTAAACCTAAACCCTAAAAAACACTTAGAAACCCTAAACCTAAGAAACCCTAAACTCTAAACACTAAACCCAATACTCTAAGAAACCCTAAACCGTAAACCCCTAAAAAACCATAAGCCCTATACCCAAACCCCACGAAACCCCAAACCCTAAACCCTAAAAACACCAAAAAATCTTTAAAAACTCTAAGCCTAAAAAACCCTTAAGAAATCTAAAACCTAACAAACCCAAAAAAACAACCTAAACCTAAACCCTAGAAAAACCCTAAACCTAAAACACTAAACCCTAAATTCTACACCCTAAAAGACCCCATAAAAACGCTAAGAAACCTTAAACTCTAAACTCTAAACCCTAAGAAACCATAAGCCCTAAACCCTAAGAAACACTAAACCCTAAACCCCAAGCCTTATGAAACTCTAAGTAACCCTAAACCCTAAATCCTAATAAAATCTAAACTCTAAAAAATCTTAAAAACCTTTAAAAACCCTAAAACTAAAAAAGCCTAAAAAAAACCCTTAAAAACCCTAAACCATAAAAAATTCCTCATTTTAAAACCCTAAGCCCTAAGAAACTCTAAGTCCTAAGAAACCCTAAACCCTAAGAAACCCTAAACCCTAAGAAACCCTAAATCATAAAAAAACCTAAACCCTAGAAAACCCAAAAAACCTTTAAAAACCCTAAAACTAAAAAACGTTAAAACCCCTAAACCTAAAAATTTGCTCAATCTAAAACCTTAAGCCCTAAGCCCTAAGCCCTAAGAAACCCTAAGCCTTAAGAACCCCTAAACCTTAAAAAATCATAAGAATCTTAAATAAATCTTTAAAATCCCTAATCCTAAAAAAACTCTAAACCTAAAAAAATGCTAGAAAAACTTAAGCTCTAAACCCTAAACCCTAAAAACCCTTAAACAGAAAACCTAAACCTAAAACCCTAAAACCTAAGAAACCCTAAACATTAAACCCTAAACCCTAAGAAACCCTAAACCTTAGGGCTAAACCCTAAACCCTAAGAAACCCTATTCCCTAAGAAATATCAATCTCTAAAAAACCTTTAAAAACCCTAAACCCTAAACCTAAAAACCCTGAAAAAAATATTAAATACCCTAAACCCTTAAAAATCCTAAAAAACCCTAAACCTAAAAAGACTAAACATAAAAAAACCCTAGACAAACTTAAGGTCTAAACACTAAACCCTAAAAATCCTTAAACAAAAAACCTTAACCTAAAACCCTAAACCCTATGAAACCCTAAACGCTAAACCCTACAAAACCTTAAAAACTCTAAACCAAAAAAACACTAATACAACTTTTAAAACCCTAAAAAACCCATTGCCCTAAACCCTAAAAAATCATAAAAATTCCTAAAGAAACTCTAAACCCTAAAATACCAAAGAAAAACATAAGCCGTAAACCCTAAACCCTAAAAACGCTTAAAAATAATAATCCTAAATCCTAAAAAACCCTAAATCATAAGAAACCATAAATCCTAAACCCTAAAAAACCCTAAACCTAAAGCCCTAAACACTAAACCCTAACCAAACCCAAAAAAAACACCATAAACCTTAAACCCTAAAAAAACCCTAAACCCTACGACCTAAAAGACCCAAAAAATCCTAAGAAACCTTAAACGCTAAAGCCTAAATCCTAAGAAACCCTAAATCCTAAAACCTACACCTTAGGTTCTAAATCCTAAACCCTAAACCCTAAGAAAGTCTAAACCCTAGGAAACCCTAAACACTTAACCCTAAGAAAACCTAATCCCTAAAAATAGCTAACCCTAAAAAACCCTAAACCCTAAACCCTAAAAAAATGATAAAAAATCTAAGCCCTAAACCCTTAGGAACCCGAAACCATAAAAAATTCTAAAAAAGCTTTAAACACTAAACCCTAAACCTAATAAACCCTAAGCCCTAAACCGAAAACCCAAAAAAAAAACTTAAACACTAAACCCTAAACCCTAAACCATAAACAATAAACCCTAAACCCTAACAAACCCTAATCCCTAAAAACTCTAAGTCCTAAACTCTAAGAAACCCTAAAACCTAAAACACCCTCAACCCTGAACCCTAAGAAACCCTAATCCCCAAACACTTAGAAACCCTTAACCCTAAAAAATTATAAAAAAACTTATAAAAAAACCCTAAGAATCCCTAAACCTAAATCGTAAAAAACCCTATTCCTTAAAATTCTAAACCTTAATCGCTAACAAACCCTAAACCATGAACCCTAACAAACCCTAAGCTCTAAAAACCATTAACCCTAAAAAAATCTAAACGCTAAACCCTAAAGCATAAACCATAAAAAAAACCCTAAACATAATAAACTTAAAACCCTTAAACCTAATAAACCCTAATCCCTAATACCAAAACCCAAAAAAACCCTTAAATCCTAAACCCTAAGAAACCCTAAACCATAAACCATAAATCATAAACCATTAACCATAAACCCTAAGAAACCCTAAACCCTAAAAACCCTCGGTCCAAAACTCTAAGAAACCCTAAACCTAAAAAACCCTCAGCCCTAAACCCTTAGAAACCCTAATCCCCAAACACTTAGAAACCCTTAACCCTAAAAAAATCATAAAAATCTTTTTAAAAACAATTAAAAAACCCTAAACCTAAAAAAACCCTAAAAAACTCTAAGCCCTAAACCCTAAATATCCCTGAAAACCCATAAACTCTAAACTATAAACACTAAAAAACCCTAAAAAACTCTAAGCCCTAAACCCTAAATATCCCTAAAAACCCATAAACTGTAAACTATAAACACTAAAAAACCCTAAAAACCCTAAGAATCCCTAAACCCTAAACCCTAAAATCCCTTAAAACATTTTAGCATATGTTAGGGTTTAGGGTTTTATGTTTAGGGATTTTTTTGAGTTTTTTAGGGTTTAGGGTTTAGGACTTATGGTTTTTTAATGTTTTTGTAGGTTTAGGGTTTTAAAAGGTTTTTAGGGGTTTTTAGGGTTATTTTTAGGGTCTCTTAGGGTTTAGGGTTTAGGACTAAGATTTAGGGTTTTGGGTTTAGGCCTTAAGGTATAGGGTTTACGGTTTAAAGTTTCTTAGGGTTTAGGATTTATCGTTTAGGGTTTTAGATTTAGTGTTTTTAGTATTTAGGGTTTTTTTTGTGTTTTTTAGGTTTATGGTGTTTTACGATTAGGGTTTTCAAGGATTTTTAGGGTTTCTTAGGGGTTTTTAGGGTTTTGGGTTTCTTACGGTTTAGGTTTTCTTAGGATTTCAGTCATAGGGTTTTAAGTTTGGGGTTTCTTTAGGGTTCAGGGTTTTAAAGGAGTTTTTTAGGATATTATAGGTTTAGGGTTTTAAAGGGTTCTTTAAGGATATTTTAGGTTTAGGGTTTTTAAAGGTTTTTTAGGGTTTAGATTTTCTTAGGGTTTAGCGTTTCTTAGTGTTTCAAAAGGCTTGGGGTTTAGGGTTTAGCCCTAAGGTTTAGGGTTAAGGGTTTAGGGTTTCTTAGGGTATAGGATTTAACGTTTAGGGTTTCTTAGGGTTTAGGGTTTTTTGTTTAAGGTCTTTTAGGGTTTAGGGTTAAGGGCTTTAGTTTTTTTAGGATTTTTTCAATTTAGGGTTTTTAATGGTTTTGTATAGGTTTTTATGGGATTTTACGTTTTAGGGGTCCTTAGGGCTTAGGGTTTTAGATCTAGGGTTTTAGGGCTTTTTTAGGGTCTAGGGTTTTTTGGGTTTAGGGTTCTAATGGGTTTTTAGGGTTTTTTAGGGTTTATGTTTTCTTAGGGGTTCTTAGGGTTTAGGGTTTCTTAGTGTTTCATAAGGCATGGGGTTTAGGGTTTAGCCCTAAGGCTTAGGGTTTAGTGTTTCTTAGGGTTTATTAGGGTTTAGGGTTTTTAGTGCTTAGAGTTTAGGGTTTAGGCCTTATGATATAGGATTTAGGGTTTAGGGTTTCTTATGGTTTAGGCTTTAGGATTCTCTAAACCTCAAAACCCTTAAAAACCCTAAACACTAAACCTAAATCCTAAACATTAGGTCATAAACCCTAAACCCTTAATCCTAAACCCTAAATCCTAAGAAACCCTAAAACGCTATACCATAAGTCCTAAGAAACCATAAACCTTAAGAAAACCTAAACCCTAAGAAATATTAAATGCTAAGAAACCGTAAAATCTAAAAACCATAAAAAACATAAAAAAAACACTAATGAAAACCCTAAAAAACCTTTAAACCCTAAACCTAAAAATCCAAAAAAAACCTAAGACTTAAACCCAAAAACCTAAACCTAAATCCCTAAGCCCTAAGAAACCCTCAACCTTAAACCCTAAGAAACCCTAATTCGTACAGCCTAAGACACCTTAAGAAAATCCCTAAGAATCCCTAAACCCTAAGAAACTCTAAACCCTAAACCTTAAGGCCTAAACTCTAACTAATCCTAAGCCCTAAAAACCCTAAGAAACCCCAAACCATAAACCCTAAGATACAAAAAATCCTTAACACTAAGAAACCTAAATCCTAAAAAACTTTAAAACCCCTAAATCAAAAAAACCTTAGAAAAACCTAAAAAAAAACCCTAAAACACCCTTTAAAAACCCTAAACCTTAAAAACCTAATAAACCCTACACCTAAATTAACCCTAAGTCCTAAACCCTAATATTCTAAACCCAAAACCCTAACAAACCCTTAACCCAAAACCCTAACAAACCCTAAGCCCTAAAAAATCATAAACCCTAAAAAACCTTAAAAACCATAAACCTTAAAAACCCAAAAAAACCAAAAAAACCGTAAAAAAACCCAATGCCCTACACCCTAAACCATAAAAAAGCCCTAAATCTAAAAGCCTAAGTCCTAAACCCTAAGAAACCCTAAGCCCTAAGAAACCCCAAACCGTTAAATACCATAAAAAATCCTAGAAAACCTTTAAAAACCCTAGAAAACTCTAAACCTAAAAATACCCTAGAAAAACTTAAGCCATAAACCCTAAACACTAAAAATCCTTAATCAAAAAACCTAAAACCATAAAACCTAAGAAACCCTAAATGCTAAACCCTATACCCAAAGAAACACTAAACCCTTAACCCTAAACCATAGGGCTAAACCCTAAACCCGAAGAAACCCTAAACCCAAAAAACCCTAAACCCTAAGAAAACCTACAACATAAAAACCCTAAACCCTAAACCTAAAAACCCAGAACCCTAAAAAAAACCCTAAATTTAAAACCCTAAGCCCTACGCACCAAAAACCCTAGAAAAATGTACACCCTAAACCCTAAAAACCTTAACCCTAAGAAACCCTAAACGCTATACCCTATACCCTAAGAAACCCTAAACCTTAGTGCTAAACCTTAATCCCCAAGCCTTATGAAACAATAAGAAACCCTAAACCCTAAGAAACCCTAAACCCTACGAAAACCTAAACCCTAAAAAACCCTAAAAAACTTTAACAACCCTAAACCTAAAATACCCTAAAAAAACATTAAAACCCCTTTAAAACCCTAAACCCTCAAAAAAAACCCTAAAAACCTAAACCTAAGATCCCAAACCCTAAGAAACCCTAAACGCGAAATACTATACCCTAAGAAATCCTAAACACTTAAACCTGAACCTTAGGGCTAAACCCTAAACCCAAGCCTTATGAAACACTAAGAAACCTTAAACCTTAAGAAAACCCTAAAAACCTTTAAAAACCCTAATTCTAAAATACACTTAAAAGAACCCTAAACTTAAAACCCTATGCCCTAAATCACAAGAAACCCTAAACCTTAAGAAACTCTAAACCTTAAGAAAGCCAAAACCCTAAGAAACCCTAAAAACCCTAATAATTAAAAACACCTAAACCTAAAAAACACTAAAAAAACCTTAAACCTAAAACCCTAAACCCTAAGGAACACTAAGAAACCCTAGAACTTAGGGCCTAATCCCTAAACCGTAAATCTTACGCCAAAACCCTAAACAATAAAAAACCCTAAAAAATCACTAAGAACCTTAAACCTAAAATACCCTAAAAATCCATAAGCCCTAAAAAACTCAAAAAATCACTAAACCTAAAACCCTAAGAAACCCTTAACCCTAACATACACTAAGAAACCCTAAGAAACACTAAACCCTAAACCCTAAGAAACTCTAAACCTTAAACCCTTATAAACACTAAGCTCTAAGAAACCCTAATACTGTAAAACCCAAACCCTAAGAAATCCTAAATCCTGAACACTAAACCCTAAGAAACCCTATACCTAAGAAACCCTAATATCCTAAATCCTAAACCTTATGAAACCCTAAAAACCATTAAAAACTCTAAACATAAAAATCCGGAAAAAAAACCCTATAAAACCCTAAAAACCTTTAAAAACATTAAGCCTAAAAAACTCTAAAAAACATTAAGGCCTACACCCAAATTTACCCTAAAATTCATAAAAAAAAACCTAAACCCTAAAAAACCCTATGAAACTCTAAACCCTAAACCCTAAATAATAAAAATCCTAAAAAAACCTTAAAGACCCTAAACCTAAAAATCCCTAAGCCCTAAACCCTAAACCCTAAGAACCCCCAAACCCTAAATCCTAAACCATAAAACACCCTAAACCTAAAGCCCTAAATACTAAATCCTAAGAAACCCTAACCCCTAAAAAAACTCAGCCCTAAACTCTAAGAAACCCTAAACCCTAAAAAACCATCAGCCCTTTGCCCTAAGAAACCCTAATCCCTAAACACTTAGAGACTTTGTTGGGACCGAGATATTCAGGGGCATCCAATATGGATTTTTCACCAGAAAATGAAGCGAGTTAGTTCTACACTTAGCAAATGGTCTAAAATTGAGTTTGGGGATGTTTTTGCTTGGGTTAAAGATTTTGAAGAAGTTGTTAGGCTTGCGGAGGAAAAGTACATCCAAACCAATAGTGACCAAGATAGATCTTCTTTGCATTCTTTTAATGCTGAATACATCAGATTCCTAAAGATTGAAGAGTCTATCTTGAAGCAAAAGACTCAGTTACAGTGGTTCAAAGAATGAGATGCCAAAACCAGTTACTTCCACGCTCTTATGAGGGGATGAAGGAGAAAGTTATTTATTCACAAAGTTTGAGATGACAATGGAAACTGGATTCAGGGTGATGACAATATTGCTAAGGCTGCTTGTGATCAATTCCAAGAGCTGTTTACGAAGTAGAATCACTATGTCAGGGAGGACCTTTTAGCTTGTATTCCTGCACTTATCATGGATGAGCAAAATGATAACTTAATTGTTATGGCGGACTTGGAGGAGCTTAAAAATGTGGTATTTTCTATGAATCCAAACTCAGCAGCAGGGCTAGATGGCATGAACGTGAATTTTTTTCAAGCTTGCTGGGACATAATTAAATTGGATATTCTTGCCATGGTTGGATCTTTCTTCTATGGTTCTTCCCTCCCAAAATACTCCGCTCATGCATGCCTTGTCTTGATTCCTAAGGTGGAGTTCCCAAACCACCCTTTCTGAGTTTAGACCGATCAGTTTGAGTAATTTCACTAACAAGATTATTTCAAGATTATCTGTCTCTGACTTGTTCCAATCCTTCCTGGTCTCATTTTTACAAACCAATCCAATTTCGTTAAAGGGAGGAGATTAGTACAAAAATGCACTAAGTAAGATAGACATGCAAAAATCATGCTAAAAGGGATATTTTAGTTGAAAACCATGCTATATGCCAAGTTTGAAAAACATCATGAACTTTAGTATAAAAGCATAGGTCACAAGCATGTTCAACATATAAACCATCATAACATAATAGAACCATCATCTTAGGCAACCCTAAGTTATACTTGTGCAATGTATGAATGGAATCCCATAATACCACACATACTAAGTACCACCTTTAGGCCACCATAGCATACATACAATTCTTCATTCTCATCTTTAGTTAATACTCATAGATAAGGAACATTCTCATTTAATAAGTCATGTCCAGGAAAGCAACTCATAGAAACAATCCAAGTTAAACATTCATCATTACATTTAGCCTTTGAGTCAACATTCTCATTAGCATCATTATAAGAACATTCATTTCATTAGACATTGTGATATTTGAGAAACATACCATAGCCACTCTCAAAGCCTACTCGTGCAATGCATGAATGGCATCCCATAATACCACCCAAACTTCATAGAACCTCTTGAGTAACCATAGCAGATAACTCACATGATGGGAATTAGCCCTAACCGACATAAACCATGTGAGCAAACCATGGAATCCGGTGTCTATCCCACACCATAAAGGGTTGGTCTACTTGCCTAAGGTAGGACCGGTAATTTACCTTAGGTTGATCCACTAGCTAATAACATATGTGGGCACATATTTATAGGATAAGGAGGTTCTTACTAGAAACCCGACCTAACATGGGGAGAGCTTCCTCCTCACAATATCGACTCGGTGCTAAGCATTAAATTCCCATAGAGTAGTTCATTCTCTTTTAAAATTATTACACATGAGAGGAATTCCATTGGCCTATCGACCCAAGGTACATTATTACACACATGAAAGGGTGCCATAAGCCTACCGATTCAAGGTACATTATTAAACACATGAAAGGGTTCCATAAGCCTACTGATTCAAGGTACATCATTAGGACAACTCAATGAATCCTCATGAAAGGGCTACCATTTGGTGTACCGATTCAAGGTTCATCATTACATTAGTTCATAGCCTCATCATGAAAGGGCTACCATTGGTCTACCGATTCAAGAAAAAGCCTAGAATACTTCATTAATCATTTACGAAAGGGATGCCATTGGCCTACCGGTTCAAGGTTCATTAAGTCAAGATACCTTTAGTTACACAAGAAGAGGATGCCCTAAGCCTACCAATTCATGGTACATTATACAATGATGAAACCTTCACAACATGTAATCATCATTCACAAGTGTATAATTGAGAATAGCCTTGCAACAACACAATTGCATTATAGTCACGATCACATTACTTTCAATATACTCACAAAGCATGTACATAAGCATCATGATTATATAAAAATCTTACAATTTTCCCTTAAAGGACCATGAATCATAATTAACCAACACACCTAGGATTACTACAATTAGGCATGGATAATAACATGATTCAAGTAATTAAACTACTACAAGAACAATTCCATAATATTCATCTTACTAGAATTCACCCACATCACAAAGTCATAAATTAGGGTTATGGGGAATTCATGGATTCATGGGAGATTTTATCATAAAACCACCATAAAACAACAATTCATTCATAATATATGATAATTAAATCATTGAAAATGTTTTTAGGAAGAATCCATGACTTGGAGTGAAAACCCTAGGTTTTGGAGAATTTTCTTCTTTGAAATTGAAAGTTGAAGACTCCATGGAAGAAAGCTTTCCATGAATCAAGACTACCATACCTTAGGTGAAGAAATCCAACCAAAATCGAGTGAGAAAGACCCCTCCTTCACGCCCTAACTTGATCTTCTTCTTCTTCTTCTTCTATGAATTTCTAGAGAGAAGATTTTTGGAGAGGGTTAAGTTGGTTATGATTTGTGTAGTTGAGATTTATGAAGTGTAAGGGTTAATTAATAGCTAAAAAACCCTTATATAGGTCTAAATAAACAATCTAAAACGACTTCACACTTAACTAACTTAATTAGGAATTACCCAAACTACCCTAGCCTTGGCCGAATCTTGGACAGGTTGCAGGCACGACCAACAACCCATGACCTACAGACCGTGGGTGGGACCACGGCCCATTCTGGTTGGGCTTGGTTCATGGTCTGTAGCTTGTTGAGTGAGGGCTTGAGTTATGAAGCTCACCCACGAGGCGTGCATGGACCTACGCCCCGTAGGTCCCATCCGTAGGTTACCCTTTTTGGGTAGTTTTGGGGTTAGGCTTTAGAGTCCTCCTCAAGGACCCTTGGTTAGTCCTTAGGGGGTCGTACCTTGACGTTTAACCCATAAACCCATCATCCTAAGTTCGGGAAACCATTTTACACTTTTAAAACGCACATCAAACTCAAAAACTCTCACGTAAGGCTCTAGTTTCACCTACTAGTTTTCCGGGTGTTACATTATCTCTCCCTTGGGAACATTCATCCTCGAATGACATTTATAAACACCTCTCAGAATTAAAGAGCCAAGACTAACAACCCATGATGCATGAAACATCAAATAATGCACATTTCAAAGGAGGAAACATCAACTCCCTCTCAAGACACTCAATGCAACACAAGGAAGTAGGAACTACATCTAACAACCCATTATGCATGAAAACTTCAACATTCTTCATATCATAGGAGGAATTACCTTCTCCAACTCAAAACATGCTCATCATAACATCATGAAGCAAATCATGAAATTTCTCTCAAAAGCATATTAAAGCATGTTCAACAATTCATCTCATGAAGCATATAGGCAACTCATACTAAATGCACATCAACATGAGGAACATAATTCATGAAAACAACTCATTTTCTTACTAAACATGAATTTCATCAAGAACATGCATATCATAAGGAAATAATGGAAACCACATATCACACACATGACTCTAAATCATGAAACAAGTCACAAGGAACCCTATGTCTCAAGCTTGAATAGGAATAGAAGGAAGTGATAAGGATATCAGAACTCTCAACAAAATCTTGCTTTCTAAGCATACCATCTCCTCCTTGGGAGCAAATCCATACTAAGGTTAACATGAAAATCTAACAATTAGCATAGAGATCTTAATAAAGCATTTACATCTATAAGGAACTATCAACATACTGGTGCCTTCATCCGGAAGGGCTCATTTGTCCTCTCTAGACCGGAGTGCATAGAAACGACCATACTTTGGAGCATTGGGATCCAGGCCACTAAGAGAAGCTTGTTTGGCATCTCTTCCTTTTGCCGAGAGTGTAGGGCAATCTTTCACTTGATGATCACTCTTTCCACAACCATAACACCCATTCGTACCGGCTAGGCACTTTCCATGGTGCTTCTTTCCACAATTGGTGCAAGTGGGCTTAGGTAATGGAGACCCACTACCTTTCTCTTGGTTAATCCTAGGGGCATTGGAAGAATCTTGATTGAAGGACCTCTTTTTGAACCTTGGTTGACCTTGCTCATCGGGCCTAGCTCTTTTCATCTCTCTATTCTTTCTCTTGAGGTTTGACTCCTCCATTTGTTGGGCATGCACCATAAGCCTAGAGATATTCATGTTATCATGGAGCATTGCCGTACGACATTCTTCTCCAACTAAGTCGGACACACCCGTCAAAAACCTATTCATCTCATCCCTCGGATCCGCCACCATGGATGGAGCATACTTGGATAGTTGGGTAAATTTCAAGGCATACTCATTCACACTCATGCTACCTTGCTTAAGGTTAATAAATTCCTCCACCTTAGCCTCCCTCAACTCTTGAGGAAAGAACCTATTTAGAAATTCTTTCTTAAACACCTCCCAATCCATGGGACCCGCTCCTACCGGCCTATTTCTCTTCCATTGTGTATACCAAATTTGAGCAACGTCCTTCAATTGGTAAGCGGCTAGCTCCACTTTTTCTACCGAAGTCACCCCCATGGCATCAATTATTTTATAAACTTCATCCACAAATTCTTGAGGATTCTCTCCCACTTTGGAACCAATAAACATGAGAGGATTCATTATTGTAAAATCCCTCAATCTAGAAGCCGTGGAATTCAAATTAGGGTTCACATGAGTCCCAACATCTCTATTCACTTGGGCCGTCATAGCTTGAGCCAATGTTAGAAAAGCCGACCTAATTTCCACATCCGTCATAGCCGGAGGATTAATCAGAGTTTGATTAGCTTGAGGAGCTTGGTTCACTTGAGGAACTTCTTCATTAACATTGTTACCCTCCATTCTCCTTGCGTTAGCCCTTCTTGTATTCATACCCTGAAGACACAAAAGAAGGATTAGAATATGGACTTTATAGAGCTAAACTCTATGGAACGACTCAAGAATAATGAAAGAAGTGAAATTTACTAAACATCTAATAACCTCTCATTCATAAATGTGGTGCGCTTCACACTCATGAATAAGACTCTACTAGACGTGGCTTATGAGACATCATCCTAAAATCATCCCAAAATCTTGTGCTATGATACCATGTTTATCACGACCCGAGACTACATTCCGGACGTGACACGGCGTACAAGACTTCGAAGAGCCTCATACAAGCCTCATAGAATTCATAACATAAGACATAAGAAAATGGTGCGGAATTTAAAAACTTTTATCCATACAATCAAAGTCTTTATTTAAAAGCAAGAGGGAAGTCTAACTTTGTCTCACATGGCCATCTAATACAACTTTGAATCAACAATAGGGTCACAACCCTTCAACATAGTACGAAACATAATATGACATGAAAGAAACTACTAAAGACTCATACGTCCTCGAATCTTGAGGACTCACCACAAGCTAGGAGAATAGTCGATCGAAGCTTGAATCCAAAGAAATCACCTTGAAAACCCGAACCTACACATTGTAGAAAAATATAGAAGACATATGGGTTAGTACAAGAATGCACTAAGTATGATAGCCATGCAAAAATCATGCTAAAAAGGACATTTTAGTTGAAAACCATGCTATATGCCAAGTTTTAGAAACATCATGAACTTTAGTATAAAAGCATAGGTCACAAGCATGTTCAACATATAAACCATCATAACATAATAGAACCATCATCTTAGGAAACCCTAAGTTGTACTTGTGCAATGTATGAATGGAATCCCATAATACCACACATACTAAGTACCACCTTGAGGCCACTATAACATACTTACCATTCTTCATTCTCATCTTTAGTTAATACTCATAGATAAGGAACATTTTCATTTAATAAATCATGTCAAGGAAAGCAATTCATAGAAACAATCCAAGTTAAACATTCATCATTACATTTAGCCTTTGAGTCAACATTTTCATTAGCATCATTATAAGCACATTCATTTCATTAGACATTGTGACATTTGAGAAACACACCATAGGCACTCTCAAAGCCTACTCGTGCAATGCATGAATGGCATCCCATACTACCACCCACACTTCATAGAACCTCTAGATTAACCATAGCACATAACTCACATGATGGGAATAATCCCTAACCGACATAAACCATGTGAGCAAACCATGGAATCCGGTGTCTATCCCACACCGTAAAGGGTTGGTCTACTTGCCTAAGGTAGGACCGGTAATTTACCTTAGGTGGATCCACTATCTAATAACCTATGTGGGCACATAGTTATGGGATAAGGAGGTTGTTACTAGAAACCCAACCTAACATGGGAGAGCTTCCACCACACAATATCCACTCGGTGCTAAGCATTAAATTCCCATAGAGTAGTTCATTCTGTTTTTACATTATCACACATGAGAGGGATGCCATTGGCCTACCGACCCAAGGTACATTATTACACACATGAAAGGGTGCCATAAGCCTACCGATTCAAGGTACATTATTAAACACATGAAAGGGTGCCATAAGCCTACCAATTCAAGGTACATTATTAAACACATGAAAGGGTGCCATAAGCCTACCAATTCAAGGTACATCATTAGGGTAGCTCATTGAATCCTCATGAAAGTGCTATCATTTGGTCTACCGATTAAAGGTTCATCATTACATTAGTTCATAGACTCATCATGAATGGGCTACCATTGGTCTACCGATTCAAGACAAAGCCTAGAATACTTCATTAATCATTTACGAAAGGGATGCCATTGGCCTACCGATTCAAGGTTCATTAAGTCAAGATACCTTTAGTTACACAAGAAGAGGATGCCCTAAGCCTACCAATTCATGGTACAATATACAATGAGGAAACCTTCACAACATGTAATCATCATTCACAAGTGTATAATTTAGAATAGCCATTCAACAACACAATTGCATTATAGTCATGATCACATTACTTTCAATATACTCACAATGCATGTACATAATCATCATGATTATACAAAAATCTCACAATTTTCCCTTAAAGGACCATGAATCATAATTCACCAACACACCTAGGATTACTACAATTAGGCATGGATAATAACATGATTCAAGTAATTAAACCACTACAAGAACAATTCCATAATATTTATCTTACTACAATTCACCCACATCACAAAGTCATAAATTAGGGTTATGGGGAATTCATGGGAGATTTTATCATAAAACCACCATAAAACATTAATTCATTCATAATATAAGATAATTAAATCATGGAAAACGTTTTTAGGAAGAATCCATGAATTGGAGTGGAAACCCTAGGTTTTGGAGATTTTTCTTCTTTGAAATTGAAAGTTTGAAGGCTCCATAGAAGAAAGCTTTCCATGAATAAAGACTACCATACCTTAGGTGAAGAAATCCAACCAAAATCGAGTGAGAAAGGCCCCTCCTTAAAGCCCTAACTTGATCTTCTTCTTCTTCTTCTTCTACGGAGTTCTAGAGAGAAGATTTTTGGAGAGGGTTAAGTTGGTTATGATTTGGGTATTTGAGATTTATGAAGTGTAAGGGTTAATTAATAGCTTAAAACCCTTATATAGGTCTAAATAAGCAATCTAAAACGACTTCACACTTAACTAACTTAATTAGGAATTACCCAAACTACCCTAGCCTTGGTCGAACCTTGGACACGTTGTAGGCACGACCCACGACCCATGACCTACGGACCGTGGGTGGGACCATGGCCCATTCTGGTTGGCCGTGGTTCATGGTATGTAGCTTGTTGAGTGAGGGCTTGAGCTACGAAGCTCACCCACGAGGCGTGGATGGACCTACGCCCCGTAGGTCCCATCCGTAAGTCACCCTTTTTGGGCAGTTTTGGGGTTAGGCATTAGGGTCCTCCTCAAGGACCCTTGGTTGGTCCTTGGGGGGTCCTACCTTGACGTTTAACCCCTAAACCCATCATCTTAAGTTTGGGAAACCATTTTACACTTCTAAACCCCACATCAAACTCAAAAACTCTCACGTAAAGCTCTAGTTTCACCTACTAGTTTTCTGGATGTTACATGAGGTCATCAACCTTCGACAAGGGAGTATAAGTGTTAGGGAATATGCTCTAAAGTTCACACAATTGTTTAAGTATGCTCCAATAATTGTTGCCGATTCAAGGGCAAGGATGAGTAAGTTCGTTTCGAGTGGGTCTGAAATGGTGGTTAAAGAGTGTCGTACCACCATGTTCATTAATGACTTGGACATCTCTTGTATCATGGTGCATGCATAGCAGATTGAAGAGGAAAAACTTAAGGAAAATTCTAGGGAGACAAAGAGGGTTAAAACCAATGATGGTAATTTCTCTCATGCAAGGTCTGATGGACATTGTCGTCCTAGTTCGACAAAAGTTTTCCTGTCAAGGTTCTTTCAATGCTCCTCCTAAATTTAATAAAGATATGGTGTCTAACCCTAAGCCTCAAGGAGGGAATGGAAGTGGATCTTCATTTCCCATGCCTACTTGTATTAGGTGCAGGAAGAAGCACGGGGGTAAATGCCTAGCCGGCACGGATGGTTGCTTTAGTTGTGGTAAGAGTGGTCATAAGATGATGGATTGCCCGATGCTTACGTCCAAAGGAAGAGAAGGCAAGCAAGCTCCTCCTAGTGGCTCGAGTCCCAATCCTCCTAAGCAAAATTGATTCTATGCATTTCAACCTTGTGGTGAACAAGAGGGTTCTCCCGATATGGTTACCGGTATGTTGAAAGTTTTCCAACTTGATATTTATGCTTTACTTGATCCCGGTGCTACCCTGTCTTTTGTGACGCCATATGTGGCTATGAGGTTTGATGTTCTTCCGGATGTGTTGTTAGATCCTTTTTCTGTCTCTACTCATGTTGGTAATTCTATTGTGGCTAAGAGGGTCTTTAGAAAGTGTCCCGTCTCCTTGTCCCATAGAGTTACTCTTGTTGACTTGGTAGATCTTGATATGCTAGATTTTGATGTTATCATTGATATGGATTGGTTGTACTCATTTTATACTTCCATTGATTGTAGAACTCGTGTAGTCAAGTTTCAGTTCCCGAATGAGCCTGTCGTAGAGTGGAAAGGGGGAAATTATATGCCTAAGGGTCAGTTTGTTTCTTGTCTTAAACCTAGAAAGATAATTTCTAAGGGTTGTATTTACCATCTAGTTAGGGTGAGGAATGTGGATTCCGAAACCCGTACCATCGAGTCGGTCCCTGTTGTTAATGAATTTTCAGAAGTGTTCCCAGATGATTTACCCGGTATTCCTCCCGAAAGAGAAATAGACTTCGGTATTGACCTTCTCCCAGATACGCAACCTATTTCTAATCCTCCTTACCGTATGGCTCTGGCAAAACTTAAAGAGTTGAAAGAACAATTGAAGGATTTGTTGGATAAGGGTTTCATCCGACCGAGTATATCTCCATGGGGTTCTCCAGTTCTGTTTATTGAAAAGAAAGATGGTTCTCTTCGTATGTGTATTGACTACCGTCAGTTGAATAAGGTGACCATTAAGAATAAGTATCCTCTTCCAAGAATAGATGACTTGTTTTACCAACTTCAAGGAGCGAGTTACTTTTCTAAGATTGATCTTCGACCAGGTTATCACCAATTGAGGGTGAAGATGATATTCTGAAGACCGCTTTTTGAATGCGTTATGGTCATTATGAGATTCTGGTAATGTCGTTTGGGTTGACTAATGCTCCAACGGCGTTTATGGATTTGATGAATAGGGTGTTTAGACAATACCTTGACATGTTTGTGATTGTATTCATTGATGATATATTGATCTATTCGAGAAGTGAGAATGAGCATATTGATCATTTGAGGATCGTGTTTCAAATTCTTAAGAACCAACAACTCTTTGCAAAGTTTAGCAAGTGTGAGTTTTGCTAAGGTCCGTAGGTTTCCTTGGTTACATTGTTTCAAGTAAGGGCATTGAGCTAGATCCTAAGATGACGGATGTGGTCAAGAGTTGGCCTAGACCTCTAACCCCTTCGAATATTAGGAGTTTCTTGGGTTTAGCCGGTTATTATAGAAGGTTTGTTGAGGGATTCTCTTCAATTGCCTCTCCTTTGACGGCTTTGACTGAAAAGAAGGCTATCTTCATATGGTCCGAAGTGTGTGAGAAGAGTTTCCAAGAGTTGAAATAGACTTACTTCCGCTCTGGTGTTGAGTTTACCAGAAGGGACCGATGGTTTTATCATTTATTGTGATGCCTCGAGAATTGGGCTAGGGTGTGTACTTATGCAAAATGGGAAAGTCATTACCTATGCCTCAAGGCAACTTAAAATTCAAGAAAAGAATTATTCTACCCATGACCTTGAACTAGAGGTGGTTTTTGTTGCCTTAAAGATTTGGAGGCATTATTTGTATGGTGTTCAGTTAGATGTGTTTACCGACCACAAGAGTTTGCAATATGTGTTTAATCAGAAAGATCTAAATCTTTGCCAAAGAAGGAGGCTTGAGTTATTGAAAGATTATGATATGAGTGCTCTCTATCACCCACGAAAGGCAAATGTGGTGGCAGATGCTCTTAGTCGGTTATCTAGCATATCAAGCTCTACCAAGTCAACAAGAGTAACTCTATGGGACAAGAAAATGGGACACTTTCTATAGACCCTCTTAGCCACAATAGAATCACCAACATGAGTAGTGACAGAAAAAGGATCTAACAACACATCCGGAAGAACATCAAACCTCATAGCCACGTATGGCGTCACAAAAAACAAGGTAGCATCGGGATCAAGTAAATCATAAACATCAAGTTGGAAAACATTCAACATACTGGTAACCACATCGGGAGAACTCTCTTGTTCACCATGAGTCTGAAGTGCATAGAATTGGTTTTGCTTGGGAGCATTGGAACCCGAACCAATATGAGGACTTGCTTGCCCTCTCTTCCTTTAGTCGTAAGCATCGGGAAATCCCTCATTTTATGACCACTTTTACCACAACTAAAGCAACAATCCATGTCGTCTTGGCACTTACCCTCATGCTTCTTTCCACACCTAGTACAAGTAGACATAGGCAATGAAGATCAACTACCATTCCCTCCTTGAGGTAATGGTTAGACACACTATCTTTGTTGAACATAGGAGGAGCATTGGAGGAACCTTGACCGAAAAACTTTTGTCGAAACCTAGGATGACCATGTCCCTCAGACCTTGCATGAGAGAAGTTACCATCATCAGTTTTTCCCCTCTTTGTCCCTCTAGACTTTTCCATAAGTTTCTCCTCTTCGATCTATTGAGCATGAACCATGAGACGAGAGATGTCCATGTCATTAATGACCATGGCGGTATGGCACTCTTTAACCACCATTTTAGACACACCCGAAATGAACTTACTCATCCTTTCCCTAGGATTGACAACCATTGTTGGAGCATATTTAGACAATTGAGTGAACTTCAAAGCATATTCCCTCACACTCATACTTCCCAGACGAAGGTTGATAAACTCAAGCACCTTTGCTTCCCTCATCTCAAGGGGAAAGAACCTATCAAGAAAAGCAACCTTAAACTTCTCCCAATCAATAGTACCCGTATCTTCCGGTCTCCCTTCTTTCCATTGGTTGACCCAAGTTTGACCAAAACCTTTTAGTTGATAAGCGGCCAACTCCGCCTTTTCCACCGGTGTCACTCCAACGAACACTTGAGGATCTTCCTCAACCTTAGAACAATGAAACTCCAGAGGATTCATCCTAGTGAAGTGCCTCACTCTAGAAACCGTCGTACCCATATTTGGGTTCACGGGAACTGCAACCTCCCTATTGGCTTGGCCATCACGGCTTGAGCGAACATTTGAAAAGCATCCCTAAAGTCTGCATTAGTCACTTGCTTGGCCAAAGGATCGATCGGAACTTGAGGAGCTTGGGGAGGAGCTTCTTGTTCTGCATTCTCCCCCACATTCCTTCTAGCATAAGCTCTTCGAGTAGCAATATCATGTCGAGCATTAGATAAGGATTAGGAGAAAGACCTTATAGAGTTAAACTCTATCGCATGACTTTAGAGTAATGAAAAAAGTGGAGTTTCCTAATCATCTTGTAGCCTCTTATTCATAAATGTGGCACGCTTCACACCCATGAAGAAGACTCTACTCGACATGGTTTATGAGACATCCGAGGACCATTCTAAACCTTGTGATCTCATTACAAAGTTTGGCATGACCCAGGGGTACACCCTAGATGTAACATGGCGTATAGGACCCCGAGAGACCCCATTCAAGCCACTTAGCCTTCATAACATAAGAAATAGAACAAAAGAAGTAAAGACAACATTTCAAGTCCAAAGTTTTATAAGAGTTAAGTGGAAGTCTAAAACACTTGTCTCATTTGCAATCTAGTACAATCGAATAAAATTGGGCCTAACACATACATCATGTCCAAAAACTAATAATAAGAAAGAAAACTAAGAACAATGAAAGTCCGTCCTTGAAGCATGATGACTCACCAAATCTCGGGAACCTTGCAATCAACCACTAGCCACGAAACTGAGAAACTTGACTGTCGGACCCTACATTTGGGGAAATGTAGGCAGTAGTATGCGTTAGTATAAAATAATATACCAATTATATAGCTATGCATAAAATATTTAAATCATGCTAAAAGAGTACATTTCATGACATGCAATTGACCAAGATAAAACATGATATAAAAGGGTTAGGAAACATAAGTCACAAAACATGGTCAATGCAAGCTAACATCATTAAAACCTCTGAACACATATGAAATACTTCTTAAAGTAACCTTAGTTTATTATTAATGTTGGAAGCATGAACCGACATAGAGACCATGTGAGCTATAACATGATCCCCAGGTGTCTCCCACAACGAAAAGGGTTGTTCTACTTGCCAAGGTAAGGACCATGAACTTCTAGCTTAGGTGGATCCACTAGCTAATGTCTATCTAGACAATCATCCTATGGGGGCACATAGGTAAGGGATAAGGACATTGCTTCTAGAAACCTGACCTCTACTAACGGGAGAGGTCCCATCTCGATATCCTCTCGGTGCTAAGCATAAATCCCATGGAATAGTCATTTCTTACTTGTTCTTATTATCCATGGAAGGGCACGTCATCTTGCAAATCCAAGCTAAGTCATCATCCATCGAAAGGTATCATTCAATAACCAATCCAAGCTAGGTTTCATTAGGATAGCTCTTTATCTTTGAGTCTATTAGGCTAGAAGACCTTTCAACCTTAGAATTCTTACTATGTGAGAAATCTTCCAAAATCATACTTTTATGTTTTATGAGAAATTCTTTCAACAACACAACAATTACATCATTATTGATACTTTACTCTCAAAAGCATCCTTAAAATATTTACATAGATTTCATAAAAACATGTCTAATTCCACAATTCACCTTTCATGGTTCAAAACCCACTTTCAATCATCAACATTTAGAAAATATGGGTTAGATATATATTTCATCATAGATTCATGTAATTCTATCAATACATGCTTGATTTCATAAAACTCTTCCTTTATAATCAAAATCCCACATCATATGATCATAACTTGGAAAACATGGGGATTACATGAGTTCGTAAGAGAATCATCATAAAAACATTGTATTTTATAAATTAATGCATAAAATATAATAAATCAATAATTAAGAGAACTCATGGTAATTGAAGAAAACCCTAACTCAATTGGGGATTTCTAACTTTGAAAATACGAGAATTTGGGTACTCCATGAATGGAAGGAATCCATGGATGAAAACTATCATACCTTGAAGCCAATTGCTTATATTCAATGGATCAATTGAGACTTGACTTGAAACCCTAGGTTGAATCCTTCTTCTTCAAGCTTTCTAGAGAGAGAAATATTTGAGAGTTCTTCTTTTTGGTAAATTTGAAATGAATGAACTAATTTGTGGGTTGGAATCACTTTTATAGGGGTCTTAGTGAAGGGTAAAATGATGTAGTATAGGGATAAAATATTTAGAAAAATACCCAACTGCCCCTAGAACTTATTTACCAACCACGACACACGGACCCTGGTCGACAGACCGTGGAATGCCTGACGGTCCGTCCTGCACGGCCGTCGTCCATGGTCAGAAACTGATTTTTGGGGTCCTGACTTACACACCCTTGACCACGGACCATTGTCTGACCGACGGTCCGTTGGTCAGGTCGTGGTTGTGGACCTCTGGTAGTGAGTTGGGGTGGCCAACCACGGACCACACCTACGGTCCGTGGTCCCATCCACGGGCCGTGGGTGGCCTCCGTCGGCTGGCACTTGCAACTCCTGAAAATGGATACTTTGCCCTTTTTTTAATCTGGGGTGTTACAGTATATGTGCATAATCATGTGATCGAGTCTTCCTTAAAGAAACTAATACATAAGCATATAACCCATGAACACAAAAGTTCTTATGTTATAAAACATAACACAAATAAATAACTAATTGCAAATAGGTAAATTTCACTAAACAAGTAAGTAAGACTTTACGTTCAAATAATTTAATTTTGATTAATATACAAGTAAAATCATAATGAAATGAAAAATATGCCTCTACCGATAACAACAACAAACAAGAATAAAAAATCTTTGATAGGCATGGAAATAACATTACTCTCAAATATACATAGTTAGAGCTCGTTCTAGAAATCAAGATTATTTTCTTTCACATATACTTACTTAACTGAAATAATTCTCCCTATTTATTCTATTAGCTCCGAAATATTCATAGAATAACATAATTAGTCGAATAATACTACAATTTTTATAACAATGTCTCTAAAGAATTCAAAATAGAAAAAAAATACTTTCTTATGAGATGGGCCACACATACCATTTAAGATACGAGTTTTTAAGAAAATAAATCAAATTGTTGTTGTAGGATGTAAAATATCTAAGGTGAATCGTCTAGGGATCTTCTGTACCCCTATACACAATATATCTCGAAACAATAAACAACCATCAAATATATAACATGAAACATATAGAAATCTTACTTAGTTAACTCTTATTATCTTCCTCCCAATAAGGACTCAGAACTAAAGATATATATTAACTTGAGTCTTATAGCTGTACAAGATAAAACAATACTTAACAAGTCAAAAGCTAACTCATCACATACTTTCATTTAAAATATTAGGAGCTACAAGTACTAATAAATTTCATATCACTATGAACAATATAACATGAAGAAATATATATATATATATATATATATATATATATATATATATATCCCCATATTTCCTAAAGGAATTTTACAAATTATACGGAACACAAAGCTTGATTATTTACTTAAATACATAAGGTAAAGGGATAGGTCAAGACCTATGATAAATAGTGTGAATAAAATAATTTTAATAGGGATCTCTTTGAGCTTTCATGAAGAAATTTTTGTAGCAAAATTCATGTTGAGGAGAATGTATATGTGCCAACACTTTATATAACATGTAGCATGTAAGCATATTCTTTATGAAATACGTAGCATATATTTGATGGTTTACATAACATGTCACCGCAAACAAGGGGTTAATGCTATAAATAAGGCGTCAATCACTAATCCCCAAAAGGCATTGACATATAAGTTAGTGAACCTTTGAAATAAATATCATGTATACCCTTACGTTATGAAACATGTAACCAAATATAATAAAAGAAAATATAGTGTAACTTATTCATATACCAATTTTTTACCACTTACCCTAATTAGTATTCAATGTCATAACTAGCCATAAATCATTCAATAGGTCTTCTAGTCATGGTTTAATAATTTAAAACATATTTAGCATGTAGGTCAATACATAAAATATAAGTTTTTTTTTGTATGGAACTTTGGACATGTAAAAAAATAGTCTACCGAAATACATTTTTCATGAACAAATTATTTACAATACAATTATTGTAAAATGAATGATCGTTAAAATAGAGAAGGGAAATTGCATAGAACTAGTAACTTTTGAGACAAACAACAGGTAATAGTTAACATGTAAGGCATGTAACACACATAATCCTATAAATATGTAAGCTATCTTTGATGCAGATATGAACTTACAAGAACTCAATTCACTAGATAACTAGTACCTATGTAACTTATGCAACATTTATTTTAGCCTTTAAAAAAATCGTAGCCAGATTGAGAACTTCATTTCAGATGTACACTATGCTTGAACTAATAAATATAACTCAGTTACTAAAGCTTAGGTCGACAATGCCATAATCAATGAATTATGTAGCACAATAATCATAGGTAAATCAGTAATTCACAATAGAGATATAAAAACTTATATGTGGGTTGTCGAGTCAACCTTGATATCTATTATCACAGAAAATATATTAAAAGACCCATATGGTCATAATATTGATTAAAAAAATTGAACATATTTAATCCTAAATAAATAATTATAGAAGAACTCACATAAGTCTCCATTTAGTTAGGTTATTCAAAGTCACACATTCTATAGAAGTCATCCCTGCGACTAAGAGTCGTGCGATAGAAACTGCCTCCTTGACAAAACTAATAGTTGGCCTTCTATCCTAATATAAGATCTATTTAATAAATAGAATTTACATGACACTAAGTAGAGTGTGAATCAGAAGTAACTTTTTATGATAGAGCTCTATCACACGATCTATGTGATGAAAGAATAGTAACCATCTCTAAATGTGTGGTAGCCTCCTGATTATAAGTGGTGTAGAATACACCCATTAGCAAGACTCTATTAGACACAACGTGTGGACTCCCTATGACACGACCTACTCTGATACCAAGTTTGTCATGCCCCAATTTGGCGGTGGCGCAACAGGCAGTTGGTGCCTTACTTGACTGAGTAAACCAACTAACACAAAAAGAAAATGAAACAATTAGGGCCGACAAGGCCACCACAATAACCTGCTTAAATAGGATAACTAGACTGGAGAGGTCACAACAATATTAAAGACATAAAAAAGACCAGCAATGCCAACATAACTGATAAATAACTAGCAAGTCGACGAGGTATCAACTAAAATCATAAATACAATAAGTCGATAAGGCTATAAATAAAAGTTGACAAGACCCAACCAAATATGTCCACAAGTCTCTACGAATACTACAACTCAACTTGTTGAGATAAGTCCCCAATGATGCCAACAACTATATACAAAGCACAAGTACGCAAAACCTATAGACAACCAACAACTCCAACAAGAATGGAGCTTATCAGTTCCTCAGCTGAGACAACACCCCTATTGAAAAGGCCGATCAAGACATCTGTTTGAACCTGCAGCAGGACATGTAGTGTCCCCTAGCAATGAGACGACAGTACAAATGAAAATACTGGTATGTAAGGTGGAAAAAGAAGTCGTAAATAGTTGTGATAGATAGGGTAATAGAAATACCACCTGAAATTGAAACTCTGATAGCCTCCATGGCTTACGTTGGACCTCATAGTAATCAAATACGCATGATATCCTTGGTTAATCGGATGTTGTGAGTACATATATATATAACTTAAAATTCATGACATACCTAACCAAATGCTAGCAATGGTGGTGCTTTCTGGTAGCTAGCCAACATCATATTCGCCAACTTGTGGCCATCTGTGTCTCATACAATAAATATAGGCAATAGGCCTCATACCTCCCGATTATAGCTAGGGGGTAGAATCCATAGCATGTCATGTCATGAATTCGTAATGCATATATGTTACCATACTCTTGTTGCCAACCTTGTCCCATTGGTGCTCATGTTCTCATAATCCTGTATTCACTTTTGTATAACATGTAAACCCCTCATAAAACCTTATATGCTTTTAGAATAGACCTGAATACCTAACTTGATTTTAGAAAGATAACTTAAACCTGATGATGTCCAAAAAGAAGTCAAGGTGCTTAAAGAATTTTCTCATGAACACATTAAACTTCCGTTTTCACCATTTAGGTCTACAGACTCATAATGGATTCGAAGGTCTTGACTCGACTTCAAGTTACAACATTAGTCATTTAGGAACTTCAAAGGAGACTGACATGCTTAACTTTATTTATATGAACGACTCGAAATTGCTAATATTATGGCCGTTTTAGAAATAGGTCTCTTGACAAGTATATAGTAAAAAGAATAGAGTACAAGATTTAATATTAGAATCATTTTCAAATAATTTTTTTCTAAAAAGGCTTTGACGAGAAAGAATGACTTAACAACTCCCTTAGATATAGCATGATAATTCTACAATATTTCAGCCTTAATTTTAGAACAATAGATCACGAATAGACATAAGAAATAAGAAACTTGATGGAGGATAACATTACCAGTAACACACTTCACAATTATATAGCCTGTCTATTTCCTTTTTTATTTCTATCCATTGTTCTAGATATTCTTGGTTTATCATTTTATGTAAAGGCTTGTGAATAAGTTTCTATTTTTAGTTTATTAAGTCTTCTTAATTCTTCGATACAATTTGTCATATATTCTAGATATTCTTCATTTTGAGTTTTTATATACTCATTGAGATTTATGTACATTGATATTTGTGTTAACTTTATATTTTCCATTGTTTCTAACCAATATATTCGACTGACCTACGAGCATAAGAAAGAAGAGGAAATCGAATTATGTATGATGAGCTTGAGTCGAGTCACAAAAAGGGCTATGATGAGCCTTTTTAGAGTCACAAAAAAGGTTATGATGAGCTTTTTTCTCCTATTTCCAAGATCGAATTCCAGTTTTTTCTTATGTAGTGTCTTATTATTTTGCCTTTTTTCTAGCTTCTTGCTTGCTACCTTCTACTCTCTCTGTTTTCTACTGGGCTCTCTTGAGTTCTGTTGGGGCTTTCTCAAAGGCTAGCTTTATCTCTGGGTGGTAAGGCTCTTTCCTTTTTTCTCAGAGGATTGGGCTGCTCCGGAGCGCTGGCCCTGGCGATTATATGCACTAAAAAACTTAGTACCAGAATTAAGAGAAATAATCTACAGAAAAGCAATATTACTAGAAATAAATGAATTAATAAACCAGAGATGGTATAACTTCGATCTAGTAACTGCAAGAGATATATTAGAAATAGATACC